>JAODAL010011440.1:0-100006 GCA_025379985.1 Phyllomedusa bahiana
CCCCAAAACCCCTTCAGAAAAATAGTGTCAGATGCCGTAAAAGATCATGTCGCCCCCAAATTTCCAGACCCTGTGTGACTTTATGATTTTGGGCGTGACTATTGACAGAAGACTAAGGGAGGATGCGGGAAAAAGGGGAGTTGACAGTTACCAACGGGTTTTCCCTGTAAAACTTCCTTTAACTTCACTAAAAGATCTCTTCTTCCAACGCTTTGTAAATTATATTTTTAGAGATCTTTTGGGCCGTTTTCTTGTCGTGTACCTGATGAAAATGCTAATTTTCTCTGCCCAGTTGGGGACTCCCATCGGAGATTTGAAGGGGGTCTTCCCGGTTGCACCAAAACCATCTAGTCCCAAATTGTCCCAATTCCCAATTGGAGTCCGGAGGTGGGTTTTCGGGGATCAAACTTAACCCCAATTCTAAGTTAGCCCCCAAAAAAGTTCTACCGTCAAGTGGGTAAGCCTACCCCTTTAAAAAAGACCCAATGTTTTTTAGGTTTTAAAACGTTATCAAAATTCTTAAAGAACTTTTCCTGATTGCAAAACCCCCAACTGATTCACAAAAAAAAGGGCTACCCCCCCCCTGGACCCCCGGGGTGAACAAGCCTTTTCTCCTTGAAAAAAATTTTTTACTTCTGCTCCTGTCCTGGTCCACTCAAACCCCGATCAGCCTTTTTGTGGGGTGGTGTTTGAAAAGGGTAGAGAGGCCCCGTCCTGTCTCAGGAAGTGAACCTTTTTTCCCAACCTCCATCCATGCCTTTCTCCCCAAAACGTCTCCAGCCAGACTAACATGAAATTGTTAAAAGGGAATTTAATGCCGATAAAAGGGGCCTTGAAGAGGGGAGCACTTTCTGGAGGGTGCCAAATAAAAGGTACAGTGTAATATCTCTAAAAAACTGCGTACCTTTAAAAAAGCTAAAAGGTTGAAAACCCCCTTTAGGCACGATGGCATTATTTTTTCACTAGGTTTAATTTTTGGGAACCTATCATCCAGGAACAAAAAAAAGTTAAGGTGAATGCCTTATCCAGAACTTTGGGTTGCTATTCCCAAAGAAGAACCGAAAATATCCTTTCTCCAGGAGTAGTTGTTCCAAACCCTTGATTCAGATTATGTCCCCCAATTGCCGACTCACAAAGTTCTGCTCCTGCTGAATTGTCCACCAAGCCTACCCTTCCAAACCTGGAGGGTCTGATGAGGGTCTGGTGGCCCCTCATAAGGTAGGGGTAATGTCATGATAATGTCAACCCCGCTTTTAATCTGGCGCTGGGCCCCGGTTTGCAACAAAAAAAACAGTTTTGGCCATAGTTTTTTTTATATTTGTTTTCACCAGTGTGAACACTGTCATACTCTGCTCTGTTAATTGATTTCTAGTCATTGTCCTCCAGCACTGGGCTAGATAATTTATTTCCTTGCAAGTATTTTTGATTGACAGCCGGTCTTTTGTTGCTTCCACCTATCACCTCTGTTTTCTGGTCTGTTATAAAAGGGGGTTTTTGTATTTCCGCTACTGGTTACCTTTTTTGCCTGAAGCTACCTGTTACTCTTTCTTGCTTTACTTGTTACCTGTCTTGGTTTTTTTTACCGACTACCCCTCTCTTTTTGTGATTCTGTACTGCTTTTTCCCCCCCGACTGTTGCTGACCTGGCATTTGACCTTCTTTTATTATGCTTAGTGTTTTTTTTGCCCTTTTCGACTTGTGTATTCACCTACTTATTTTTCTACATTTTTGGTTTGGGGGCCCCCTTTCCCCAATTTAAAGGGAGTTGGGCACCCCCAAAAGGCAGAGACAGTGGGTTGGGAACAGCGTCCTGACCTCACTAATCTGTTACTCGTGGTCCCTATTTTTTCCCGGTTCACTTGACACATAGCAATGGACTAAGTTTGTCATAGAAGTAATCTTAATTACTAAGATCCAGTATGTTATTGAATTCTTGCACTTTATACTTTGACCAGTACAAGTTTCAATTCTTCTTAGTTAGTGCACAAAATATGATGAAACTCAAGTTGACGTATAATCTCTCCCTGGAATAATCTACGCCCACCTTTCCCCCGGGGAATTTTTCAATTTGTCCTTAATTAATGTTCACCAAGCCCCAGCCTGGGGGATATACTAAAAACTGCCAGAGGTCACTTTTTCCTAACTCATTTGCATTATTTACAGAAAACATAATCTTTGAATTAAAAGTTCATGCTGTATTTAATACATAGGAAATATAATTATTTTGATATTAGATCCCACATAAAAATAAAGTGCTATGTGAAAGGCTTAATTAATGGCCAAATGTGCAATCGAACCTGTGCCAGACTCAATTAAGGGCAGAGGCGCGTAAAAAGGCAAGCTCAAATGTAAAATAAAAAAGACTAAAAGTTTGAAATCCCAAAACTGATTCAAGAAGACTTTTAAAGGGGATGTCTAATACGAAGATATTCTGTATTACACCATATGGTTGTCATAAAAGGGCCCCCACTTTTTTACTTCCCACGTAGGGGTTTCTGTTCAGACTTTGCTTGGGTCCAACCTCGAAGTCTACTCATCATCCACACCACAATTCCAATGTAAAATAGGTAGTCTATCACAAGACAACTCTTTTAATCTTCAAGCTTCCCATTTTCTCCATACACCGGGGCCGTCTTAACACCATCATGGGCCCCGGGGCAGAGCTGTTCACGGGGGCCCCCCCCAACCCAACATTTTTCAATATTATCAAGGGGTAGTTCATACTGTAATTGCGGGGGCATTTCGCGGCGTTTGCATTTTAATACGCCGAAATGCGCGCCGCAATTAGGTAAAGCTGATTGGCTGTTAGGTGTTTGGGTTTTGGTATGGAAACAAAAACAGCTATTAGACCGTTTTTTCATGAATGAACCCTTTATTTTAAACCCCTAAAACCCATGAGCAGCTGTTGAGGACCGTATTATGCGGAAACTTGTATTTTTGGGGAGTAGTTTGAGTTTACATTTAACTACTGCATAATTCTTTTAAAAAAAAAAATTTAGCATGAAAGAAAAATTTTTTTTTTTTTTTTTTTTTTTTACACCATTCACTTTTTAAAACACCAAATAACCTGCTAGATTAATTCAAAAGGGTTATTATGGTCGTTAGATACGAATTTTGAACTTTTTTTTAAATGTTTTTGCAAAAACAATTTTTTAACCATTTTTTGTAACTTTATATTTTTTTTTTCTTTTTAACTCAAAAAAGGGATAACTATCAAAGTTTGATCCTCCCCATTTAACCCTTTTATTGGGGGCCCTGGCTGAAAACCTAATCAAGGGAATTCCCCCCCATTGGGTCACCGGGACCCCCAGTGCCCGATGGAGCCTGGGGATATCTATACTCACCCGGGGGGACCTAGGCTATCTTTTAGTAACAGGGGGTTTTAATGTATTTCCCTGCGGGGGAGTATACAGGGTTAATGGAGTTGCATGCAGGAGTATACAGGACTGTAATGTATTGGCATTAGGATGAATGTATTTGCATAAAGAGTATCAGAGTGAATGTATTTGCTATAGAAGTGTCCCTAAATTATAAAGTGTAAAAAAAAAAAAAGTGTTAAAATTATCCTTTAAGGGGAAAAAAAAAAAAACCCTACAAAGCAAAAAGGTAAAAAAAAAAAAAAATGAAATATTTTTTAAAAAATTATTGTGCAATATTACACAAAAAACAACTGTAAAAACCATAGAAATTTAAACTAAAACAGGGCATTTATTTGAAAAGTGATCTTAAAGAAATAATGAAAAAAGTGAAAACAGTTTTTTTGTTTGTCTTCAAAAATTTATTTTTAAAAAATTCTGTAGTAATTTTTAAAAAAAACGCAAAATACTCATCCAAAAAAAACAATTCCCCACATAACTGCATCAAAAAAAAAATAAATGTTATGACTGCTGAAACGCAGTCATTTAATTTGTCATTAAGGGGTTTTCAGGCCGGGGGTTAAAGGGGTTTAAATTCATTTTCTTTACAAAAAAAATGTTTTTAAGGGGAAAAAGGTTTTTTGCAGATTTTTTTTTTTTTTTATTTACTTTTTAATTTTTTTTTAAATCCCCCCAAACTGTGATTAGGATTGTATATAATATGCACAGTTTGGGGTGACCCCTGCGTTCATACACAACTTTTTGTGGTCAAACCATCCTTGCCCCCAGGCCATGCACACTACTAAATTTTAAGACGCTGCATGGCCTGGGGGCCAAGATGGTGACCACACAAGTTTTATATGATATCTGTGGTCGGCCACCTGACCCCGTCACTGCCCCCAAAAGTCCCCGTACCTTTTTTCCAGTGACCAGGCCCGCGAACCCAGAGCTTTTATAGCCTCGTGACTGTGGACCAGCGGGGACTGGGGGGAGGGACAGCCGGGAGAGGGGGCCTGAGAGGGGGGGAGGGGAGGGAAATTTTTAAAATCTGATTTTTTGCTTCCCGGGGGGGGAGGAAAAGATGGGAGGGGAGGATGCGCGGGGTTGCTTCATTCCGTCCAGGGTTTTTCCGTGCAGGCAGGACAGGGGAGACGCAGCAGCCTTGCTGTTTTTAAGTGAAAAAAAGATGAGCTTGTATTTTACACTCTCCTGACAGGGGCCCCCTGTTCTCATGGGGCCCCCGGGCAGGTGCCCCACCGTGCCCACTGGGAGTGAAGGCCCTGCCATACACTCGATCCCAGAAGGTACTAATTCCCATTGCGGTGATATAGCTGTTAGGGAGGTTGTAGGGCAATGCTCTCTGGGAGAATATGCAAAATAGTTCTTCTCCAGAAGTTAAAAAAATAGTGACTCTACTGTCATGCATGGGTGGCTATTTAAAGGGAACCTGTTACATGGTTTATGCTATCTGATGGCAAGATAAGATAGAGGGAGGGAAGCTGAGATCTGTGATATGTGATTTGATACTGATTTTTAGAGAAAAAAGCGTAAATTTTCAAAAATGGAACTGAAAGTACTGCTGACCCCATAAAAGGAAGAAAAGCAGCTCCACGTGCAGGCAGAAAGGGGTAAATAAATAAAATGTCTTCTTTTATTAGAACTTCTTTAAAAAGACCATAACAAGCAGTATACAGCCTATCTATGTGCAGCACTTACAAGTGCATTGTTTAAGCCGGTACGCCAATGCGTTTCGGAGTAGATCCTTATTCCTAGCTGCTGACCCCACCCACATACAGTGATTGACAGTTTGCTCTATACAAACAATGATACAAGGAAATCTTCCAATCACTGTATGTGGGCAGGGTAAGCAGGGCTCTCACTGTCTTTTAAGGAGTCCTATCAATATTTTTTCTGATCTAGATCATATAAACCTATATCTCTCAGAGCTCAACTTCTCTACCTCTATCATATTCTGCCATCAAATAGTGTAACTTAAACCACCTGACAGGTTACCTTTAAAGGGGTTGTCTCACTACAAGGATTGCTTTTTATGTTAATGATCTTACAAAAACAAGTCACTTTGCAATATGTGTCCATTAACAGTGTCCTACCTATTCGGAGATAGCCCCTGTAAACATGCCTCTGAATTCAAAATGAAACCAAGAAAACAGGACTGAGGTAAGATGAATCAATGTAGTGAGACAACCCCTTTAAGTTTGAACAACAAATTAATATCTCTATTTTTTTGTTTTAAAGGGAACTTGTTCCAGAAGTAACTGAGCAGATTGATATTAATTTTTATGGGAAAAGATTCACTATAACATTTAATTTATTAGTCGTATCTTACTGGTCAAGTTAGTGGCTCCATTAAGTGACTAACAGCTATACCTGCATGCACAAGGAAGGCTGTCAATCACTAAGGGACTCTGCCCATTGAATTTCTAAGCCAAGAATGACCTGGGAGATATTTAAATAAATCCGTTGAAAATTATACTAAATCTTTCTCAACAAAACTATAAATGAATCTGCTGAGCTCATCCTGTTTTTTTAACATTTTGCGTTCAAGTCATACAGTACAGCATGTTCAACATAACAAGTTCCTTTTAAATGGGTATTCCTATCTCATTAATTAGCTTTAAACATGTAGGCAAAGGTAAATAAACACTTAATATATTGCTGTTCTGATTTTAGAGTTGGTTAAGTTCTCTCCAGGGAGCCCTGGTCAGGATGGTGATGTCACTGCCTGCTGTGTCTTACCAGCATGGTGGCATTTGTTTATGTTTGTTACTGACAAACGTTAACCCTTTAGAACTCTGTAGCCTTTAATCCTGTTGTTAAAATCCCTCCATCACCAGTGTCCTTCTAACAGGCTCAGCTAGGAATGCAGAGCTGATATGTCAGTTACTGCTGTAGAATCCACAGCCTGAACATAGAATGAAAGCCTGAAGCTAGCATTGAAGAGTAGGCTCCATGAAGCCAGATAAGAAAACCCCTTTAATTTTACCTCTGTATATTTAAAATTAGATTATAAAGGAATGTATTTAAAATGCAAAACATGCTGTAGCATACTGTACCACTGTGTGTCTCTAATTTACAGTATAGGCACACAAACAATTTTCATCATGGATTCAAAAGGATCACATGCCACCGTGCACAAAAATCTCCGTGCATATAGTAGAGAACAAAATGCTTAACACCAGAGGAAGATGAATCCTAACTAAATAAATATAAAGATTTATGAATAAGGAAACACAGCATATCCATCTGTAAAACCTGGGATTGGGTAAAACATTATACCTGAAAGTAGACTGGTTTAGTACCAATTTTGCCCATATGGACTTGATCCTGAGGCTCTTTTTATTCAGACAGATAACTGCCCCTTCGGAGCTCCAATCAACTTATAGCAAGTAGAATAGCGTTTCTTAAAAAGAACATCTATATTGGCCGATTGTGGAATAACCATTCACTTCCCTCTGACAAACATTAATTTTAAACCCATAAAAGATGTGATCAGCAGATGAACAAGTGTCTCCTCATCTGTGAGCTAATCCAAGGGTCGAACTACTTCAGTAGCAAATACAGCGGCTACTATGGATCCCGCCGTCCCAGGGAGCCTGGCGAATTCTACCTCAGAATGCCTAGGCCCTCTGTCCCGTAAGTTCAGAGGCAGTGACTGTGCAGCCGGAGCTTGGCTCTGCTATTCAACCTGGTAAACTTAACCTCCCGGGCTTCGCCCCCCCCCTTAGTCATGAATGGCATACCCAAGCGCGCTACCCCGGTTAAAAAGGGGGAGAAGGTGAGTTCAGGGGAATGGGAAAAAGGTGAGTTCATTATTTTTTTCTTTTTCTACAATTGGGACCCACCTATAGCCTAGCTACCTATGCGGGGCCCACCTAAAGCCTAGCTACCTATGTGGGGCACACCTATAGCCTTACTTCCGAGTGGGGTCCACCTGAAGCCTCAAACGAAGTCAAAAAACATTTTTTTTCAAAAGACTTTAGCACAGCAAAGTGGGCTCCCTCTCCTTCAATACTTAATAATAAACAGCACTGCCACACATGCTTGAGCTTAGTCTTTTCATTCATTTAGCATACCTATGCGGGCCCACCTTAAGCCTACCTTATGTGGGGCCCATCTATAGTCTACCTACCTATCTGGGGCCCACCTAAAGTGCACCTAGCTACCTATATGGGGCCCACCTATCGCCTGCCTACCTATGTGGGGCTCACCTAAAGTCTATCTACCTATGTGGGGCCCACCTATAGCCTACCTACCTATGTGGGGCTCACCTATAGCCTACCTACCTATGTGGGGCCCACCTATAGCCTACCAACCACCTATCTGTATACCTGAGGCTTGCCTATCTACCTACCTGTGGCCTAAATACTGTCTCTTATAATCTTCCAACCTCCTACTGACCTACCTACTTTACTGTGACCTATCTACCTACCTGTGGCCTAACTACTGCCTAACTACCTACCTACGTACCGTGGGCCAATCTACCTAGCTACCTATGGCCTACCTACCTATGGCCAATCTACTGCCTACCTAACTGGGGCCTAACTGCAGTCTACCTACCTAGCTGGGGCCTACCAACCTACCTGGGGCCCTGCCCACCTACCTGGTAATATGAATCTGAGGGGTACAGGCCACAGCTTTAGCACAATGTCCTGGGGGTTAGTCATCTGTTCCTCCCCACTTCTCTAGGAGACTGTGATTCTAAGTTATGGCCTGTAACCTCTCTTCCACTCATGGGAAGTTTGTACAGAGGTGGGAGACAAAGGGGAGTTTTTTGGAAAAATGAGGATACTAAATAGTTGTGTCCAAAAAATTTCAGGGATGGTGGGTTTTAAGAATCATCACGGTTTTCTAGACCAAATGCAAAAAATAATCATAATAAAAATCTTATTTTTTAGCGCCAACATATTCCCCGCACTTTACAAATTCGAGAGTATACGTAAGCTTACACATTAAAAGACTTCGTGAGACACAAGGGGTGAGGGCCTCTCGTGAGAGCTTACAATCATTGGTGATGGGTGAAACAAACTGTGGAAAGTGCCAAATTTACAATGGTCCCCCTGTTTCTAAATGGGGGGGGGTTTACTAAAAATGGATGAACCCGCCCCCCAACCGTTTCATCTATTACAAAAATGCCCGAAAGGGCCCGTGAGGGGGTGACGATTTGTGTAGCATTAGGGACTTGGGGGGCCAACCGGGAAAATGTTTTTCAGGGCCCTCTTAAAAATGTGAGGGGTTTTGAATGTGCTGATCCCTGCGGTAGCATATTCCAGAGTTGGGCCCCACGTGGAAATCTTGGGAGGGGCATGGGGGGTTTGGGATGATTTATGACTGTAACCTAATCAGCAGCGAGCGGAGGGGCGGGGTTTGGGGGGTAAAAAGGGGGAAAGTGAAAATCGTCAGGAAATGTCCCTGTAAGTCACAAGAGGTAACTGCATGTAATAAAATTTTAGTCTACAGAACGCCTTGTTCACTGGGAGTACCACTCTTGGGCACTAAAGGCGGGTTTAACATTGATTTTGTTACGATCTTTATTCAGTAAAGTATAGGGATTATTAGTCACAAGGGCGTGAAATTTTTAGTTTTGTTTTGGCAGTATAATTGGGGCCTTTTGTAGTAGCGTTTTTGGGGAATGTTGGTCTTTGGTTAGTGGGTTTGTTTGGTGCCGTTGATGGTGATGTGTATGGTGAGGTATTTGTTCCCTTGTTTTAAACTGGGCAACTGCATAAATTTTTATTAATAGCCAGGGTAAATATTTTGGGGGTGGGAGTTTGGGGGATTCATCAAAAGTTTGATATGGGGTCCAGGCTTCTTTTGGTTATGCACTGAAAAAATTGCAAACCCTTTTTAAAAAAAATTTTGCAAATAATTTCAGGTTAAAAGGGGCCCTTTTTACAGGAGACATTTAAATTTCCCCAAGAAATGGGCTCGTTGAAAAATTCAGTATAGTGACCCTTCCCTAAAAAAGGGTTCCCCCCCCAAAGTCCTAAAGGGCCCCCAAACAGGTCTTTTTTCTGGTTTTCCCCTTACATTGAAACGGGTGATTTCATTATGTTTCCACAGGTTTTTTTAAATTTTATTGTCATTTGCCTTTTGGGGGATATCCGGGGAAAAACTTAAACCTTTTGGGTTGGGTCTTGTGGACTGGTGTTGGGGAACACTGTTCTAAAGCTTGTGAATGACAAGGGAATCAGATCTGCAATATATTGACCACTCAGTCCTTTGTGATATACTATGTAGGCCATGTCTAAAACACAAATTTGTAAAATACTGGTGGGATTCAAATTTAAATCTGACCAGTTTTTTAAACAGTGGGTTTTCATTTTTTGTCCCGGAAATTGCTGAAAAGTTTTTTTTGCCACGACCGGGCCCCGTTCCAAAAGTTTAAAATTGAAATCAGGGCGAGGTGAAGAAATTTTTTTTTTCCCCCCCCCCCCCCTCCCAAAAAAAATTAAAGCGCCACAATGCAACACAGTGCTTTACCAGAAGTTTCCCCCGGGAGCCCTGTAATACCCCCCTGTAACCAGGGAAAGGGAGCCCCGCAACCACGTTTTTTGCCCCTGTAGCCAGTAATTTTCCCCTGCAGCCTTTATATTGCCTTTTTTAACCTTTTAATAAACCCCCCTTTAACCAGAAGTAGCCCCAGCAAACCATGGGGGGTTTTTTGTTTTCCCCCGTAGCCAGATGCCCCCTTTTTTCCTTTCTAGTTTTCCCCTGTAAAATAGTTGCCATGTAGCCAAATCCCCCCGTTTGCCAGTTGCCCTGTAGCTAGTTTTCCCCCTTTTAGCCAGCTGCCCCCTGTAAACCAGCCCCCCGGCCCCCCCTGTAGCCAAACCCCCCCCAGTAACCCGCGCCCCCGTAAGCCACTGCCCCCCGTAGCCTTTCCCATGTAGCCAAAATTTTCCCCTTGCCCGAATTTGTCCCCCATTAGCCCCTGCCCGTTGCCCCCGTACCGGCTGCCCCTGTAGCCAGTTGCCCCTTGTAGCCGGTTTTTCCCCCCGTCCTGGCTCCCCCTTTAAAGGGGCTGGTGAAAGCCGTGCCCCCCCTTTGGGGCTGTGTATGTATCAGGGGCTTTATGAGGCCTCATACGGGGGAGGAGCCAGGGGGGGAGCAATCCGTCCTGCCTCCTTTCCCCGGGAACCGGGACCCGCACTAAGTGGGGTGCAGCTGGTGGCTTTGACTTGCACGGCCGTTTTACAACGGCCCTGTAGAGTTCCCCGGGCTAACCGCGGGGGCGGGTGAGGGGTTTGGGCGGCCCCCCCCCGCCGGGGAGGGGGGAACCCCGGCACCCCCCGATTGCCCCCTCGCCCCCCCTAGGGAAAGGCCCTGGCCCACGGCTTTTTGGGTTTCGGGGACCACCTTCCCTAGAACAGTGCTATAATTCTATAATCCACCGGTAAACAGAGAACATGCACTTTTTGGGGGGGTTAGATTTTTGATTGAAATCCCCAAACCCTTTAAAAAACCGAGCTTTTTTAAAAAAACCCCCCCAGATTTTCTATTTCAGTCTTTGGGCAAAGGTTTACAGTCCCCCCTTTTTTGGGTTTTTTAAATACTGGGAAAACCTCTTTAAAAACTGCTGGGAAACCCCCTGTGGAGACATATTGTCCTTTGCTTTTACATGTATGGACTAAATTGTTGGTACCCTCTGTTAAAGGAAGGAAAAAAAAACCCCAAAGGTCACGAAATAACTTTTAAACTGACCCCCAAATAATAAAAAATATAAATTTAAATTAAAAAAAAACTAATGAAAATTTTGGGCCCTTTCATTTGAAAATTTTTTTAAAAAAAAAAAATAACAAAAAAAAGAATCAATGAAACTGCTCAGAACTAAAATGCTGGTACCAGTAAAAAAAAATAAATATTGACAATAGGGTCATGTTTAGCTAAGTTGTGTCCTTTAATTAGCTTTAGCTGTCTTGAAACTCAGTCAGTCTGCTTATTTAAAGGGTGGAAAATGGTCACTGTGCTATTTGGTATTGTAGTGTGTACCACACTGAACATGGTCCAAAGGAAGCTAAGGAGAGAATTGTTTTAGGTGATTAGAAAGAAAATTATCGACAAACATGTTAAAGATAAAGGCCATAAGACCATCTCCAAACAACTTAATATTCATGTTAGTACAGTTGTACATATTTTGAGAAGTTTAAAGGCGTTCTCAGGGATTTTTTTTTATAGGGCTCACAACAGTATTATATTAAATTTTGTAAATCATACTTATTAAAAATTATTTACCTGTCTTGCTGTGCAGAACCAGGCAAAAAGACCTGTCCTCCTCCCCCCTACCTCCTGCAAACCATGTAATGTTCATTGATCCCATGGCTGTAGTGAACACTTTGTCATCACTAGTGCTTTGAAGACAGACTCCGCTCAGAAACAGCCCCCTATGGTGGGCATGACCTGAGCAGAGAACAATTTGGCTGTATTCACTCTTTCCAGCCTGTAGTTTTCAAGTGAATAATTCCATTAAATTACATTAAAGTAATAATAGGGGAGGGGGAACTGTTTGTTTATGTTTGAGTCATGCTTACAGACCAAAATTGGGCAAGTGCAGCATTCAGAGGGGGGGAGGTTGTGTACGCTATATGAAAAGAAGACGCACCCTTTAGCATTTACCAGGACTCATGAGTCCAATATTTAAACAACACAAGTAAACTGGGGGATTACACTTAAACAGCATGATGTCATTTTTGATAACGTGGGGGGGAAACCCTGATTGCAATCATTGGACTTGTAGAAAAGAGCTGCTGGAGAACTACTGACACTCGACAAGCAGGAAACTTGATAGTGATAGATAAATAAGGAGGTATAAGAAAAAGAACCGCATGATGGTAGTGGAATATCTCTACTTTTCAATATAAATGCTGTTATTAATCTATGAAATCTTTAAACCCCGAAAATCCCTTTAAGTCAAATGAAACCTCTCAAATTCATGACAATGTAGCTAACTAAAAAGATACAAACTAAAAATGAATAATGAAAATGGAAAAACAATAAGCAAAGAAAAATTTTTTAAAAGAAATTAGAGAAAAAATCGAAGGTCAGGACACATATCAGATTGCACCAGCCATATCGTCTTGCCAAAGTAATTTAATGGAAACAACCGAGGGGGAAAACACGTTAAAAGCAAATTATTAATAAAGATACGGAATTTCTAAAGCAGTTGAAAACCCACAAAAGCTTCTGGGAGAAAATCCTTTTGGAAATAAGACAAAGGAGCTTTATGACAATACACACCTATGTTCACTCAAAAAAAGGGGAAGTAACAAAGAAAAGAATATTAAACCTACTGTAACGGGAGGGCTCAGATATTTTTGGGACTGTTTTGCTGATCTGGACGGGTGTCTTAAATCTATCGGTTACAGTGAAATTCAAGGCTCAAAAATGTTCTCCCCGTACAAAAAATTTGATCCTTTTGCGACCCTGGGTCCTCCAACATAATAACCCAAAACACCCAACTAAAAACATTCAAAAAAAGCTAAGACAAACATTGGACTTTTATAGGGGCTTCTAAGCCCAGATTAAACCCTTTTGAAAAACTTGGTAGGAGCTGAAACATGCAGTCGGGAAGGCCCCCTTTAAAGGATTTTCATTACGAGCTTTCAGCCTGCAGTGTCCCTGGAAGTTAACTGAGGGGCGTGCTAGCTTGTCTGTTTTTCTCTCCCTCTCCCCCCTCCCATCAGCACACAGGGGGCTACGTAATTCTATACAGGGGGGGGGGAGGGGGTTTTTCTCTCAGAGTTCACCCTGTGTGTCCTCCTAGGTCTGTTGCAGGAGAGGGCTGATCAAAGTTAGAGAGGAATATGAAGCTGTGTGTAATGAGCAGAGGGATCATTGTTCCTAATCCCCTGCTTACTTCAAGTCTCCCCTCCCAGCAACAACAAGGGGGAGTGTTACTAACTAGGATGTTCCCTAATACGGGGGAACATAAAGTTTCAATGCCCCCCCGATCTGTATAATATGTATAGTCACAGTTCCCAAAGAATAAAACTGATTATAGAAAAGACAGGGGCACTTCGTTCACATCAACTGGTAGAGAGCAGGAGGAAGAGGCACACACAAAAAGGGTTAATCCCGCACAGACGCCAGGTCCCCCCCCCTCCCCCCTCCACTACGAAGCATTTTGTGCGGGAGGGGTCTCGGGTCTGACCCCGTCTTCAAAGGTATGATCATTCAGACCTGACGCCAGTAAGATAAGGATCACAGGTCGCTACTATAGAGATCTAGAAGTATGTAGTAATACTAACAGGGCTACTCAAAAACATAGGACATTTGTAAAGAACATATTTGCAAAGCTGTTGTTTTTTAAAGATCTTTAAATTAAAACCCAATCATTGTAGCGAGACAACCCCTTTAAAACCTGTGACAGTTGGAGGAGTTTACTCATAAGGAGTGATCCAAATAGTTGTAGACAGGTGCAGAAGTCTCATTGAGAGTTACAGAAATCATTTGTTTGCCTTGTTTGTCTCAAAAGGTTATACATCACCATTTTAATTTACAGGCCACTTTCATTAGTTTTTTTTTTTTTTTTTTTTTTTTTTTTGAATTTAAAAATAAAAACCCAATTTTCTGTTTTTCATTTTTTGGGAGTTTCGGAAAAATTTAAAATTTTTTTTAATTTTGTCAGTTTTAAGTTGGGTTCAATAAAAACATTGGGTGTTTTTCTTTTTTTAAAACCAAAGGGCTCCCAAAATTTTGCCACGTATGTATCTTTACTCATAGCAAAGCTATGTGGCTACGGGTAAATTTAAACTTTAGCGCTTTTATAGGGGCCAGTGTTATATAATTTATTTTAAAATTTAAAATTTATCCCTTGAAAACATTTTACGTTTTGAAACTTACCTTGCAGCAGACGGATTTGGTTTCTCTTGTGTTCCATAGTTGTATAAGAGACTATAAAAAAATAAAAATAAATCAAATTAAAAAAAATATAGGGGTGTTTTTATATATATATTTTTAAAAAAAAAAAACCTTTTATAAAATAAAATTAAAAAAAGTTTTATACAGTTGAAACCAAAATTTTTTCAATACTAATAAAAAGACCATAGGGCATTTTTTCTCACTATTGACATAAAAAATCGGGAAAAACCCTTACCTGTCAGGTAAATTTTTAGGTTTACCGAAATTTATTTATATTTGAAAAATCCCAGAAAAATTTGGAGAAAATTTTTTTAAAACCCTTTTTTATTACTTTCTGCAGAGTAAAAAAGTTTAAAACATTTCTTTAGTATTTGGGGCATTCCCCTTTAACTGTAGGGGGGAATTTTTTGGGCCCAAACTTTTGGATACCTTCCAAAAGCTCCCCAACAATATTTGGTGGGAAAATTTTGGCCCCATTCCTCCTAAACAGAATGGTTTTAACTGAGCCATGTTTGTGGGTTTTCACCTTGCTTTAACCTGTCTTTTCGTTTTGTTTAAAATTTTAAATTGGGTTTGAGATCAGCTTTGGGGGATGGCCCCCCAAACATTGATTTGATTGCCCTTTAAAGGGCCATTTTTGTAAAAATTTTGGGCGGGTATGTTTGGGTGATTGTCCTTTTGGGAAAGGGCCCAATTAGTTTTGGGGAAAAACAAACCCCAAAGGGATGATCCTGACTTGTGCAAGCCCAGTTCTTTTTCCTGTTATCTTTGTGATTTATTTGGCCTTTCCCCAATGTTTTTTAAACCAAAGAAGCCCTGTTTTTGGGGGGTGGGTTTTAAATTACACCCAAGGGGTCTTTTTCTAATTTTTAACTCAGATCAGAAAACTTAAAAAGGGCATAAAATTTCATCTTATGGGCTGTCTCAAATTTTTTTTAAAGTCTTAGTAATTTGGTGTTTGAAAACCCTTTAAAAACTTTGAAGAAAGAAAAAAAAAATGCCTTCAAATATTCTTCTCTCATTTTCTGGCATTTGGAAAATAAAAATTTTTTGAATTCAAAATTCAAACCAAAAAAGGGAAAAGGGTTTGTTTAAATTTCATCTCAGTGGAGAAAAACATAAATTATTTTGTCTTTTTTTGGGTTGTATGTAAATTTGGTTTCAACTGTATATATATAGTATATAAGCTATATAAAACAACAATTATTGCAGCACACAGTGGGCACTAAAACTTATTGAACATTGAACTTATAGAACATTTAAAATGCATTAGTGCTATCTATTGTACATGTATTAAACAGATGTCTTTGGAGCACAATTTGATCAAGTTGTGTATGCCCACCTACCATGTCAAGGTATCCTCATCATGTGGGTTCCTAAGTCTGATGCCTCGTTGTGGGGTCACCACACATTCAGGGCAACATGCTCCATTGACACTGATTATGAGAACCTCAAGCAGGGAGATGGATGTAGTGTAAGGTTAAGATTAAAGCAGTCACTTCTCCAAATGTACTATATAAACCAAACCCAAGTTAGCCAGCACTAAGCTTTATATATTACTTTTTCAATTTATTTATGGGAGGTTTAATATTGGGTGATCTACCCCAAAAATCTTTCCCAAAACAAAATTTAAATGCACCCCGTGTTTTTAACCAATAATGCTTTTATTGTTAAAGGGGTTGTCCAGCTCCCCTTTTTAACTGCTATTACCCAAAATAAAAAAAAAAAATAATCACTGTGTAAAGATGTTTTTTTTTCAAACAAAAATGTTAATGATCTTCCCTTTCCCGGATCTTTGTTGTCAGAAAAGTCAAACCCCCTTGCATCCAGAAGCTTCACTTCCACATGGTGACAGTCACAGCCAGAAGACAACAGAAGACTGCAGAAGATGCATCGATGGCACAAACATCAGTACAGAGGTGAGTATTGTTTTTGTTATTTTTATACAGGAACTGCACTATGTTAGCAATTAAAGAAGGAAGGTCCCTTTAAAGGGAACCTGTTGCATTCAACATGCTATGAGATCTGCCAGGATCATGTTATAGAGCAGGAGGAGCTGAGATTTATATAGTTTTGTTGGAAATTATTTAGTAAAAATTTGTAATCTATTACTTTAAATTTCTGCTTATTGTGGGTTAAAGATTCCAGTAGATGGTCTTATGAGTGATTAACAGCTAACTCTATATGCAGAATGCCCATTGGACTCCTCAACCCTAAAAGAGCAGAATTTAAATGAAAAAATATCAAGTTTGACTTCATCTTCCCCACAAAACTATGGGTCACATGTACAAAACGGTTTTGGGCTGCCTGAACGGTCGTATTTTCAGCTGTTTTAGAATCCTAAAACCGCTGAAAATACAATAGTTTGTCTATGTTCTGGTGACATAGCCTAAGTTTTAATAGCTTTTTTTTTTTTTTACAATCTCTTTTGGTGCATTTTTTATTTTGTATAATTTTAAACATGTTTTTTTCCTATAGAGAAAGCCAAGGGAAAAATCCACAAAAAGTTATACCCTTAACAGGCTGCATTTAGCAAAAAAAACTTCACTAATCTGAAAAATGTTAAATGCTACAAAAATAGCACAAAGCAAGACACTGTGTGAATTCAACCTAAAAGTTCCTTCATATAAAAATCGACAAATACAAATCAGATATCGATGTGGAATACATATATTTTGTGTTACAATATGTTGCATTCTTGTTTCCATATGGTCTTCATTTTTGTTACATACTTAAGTTGTGTTCTTCATAAGTATATTTTCTGTTTTTTTATAGTACGGATGATAAAGATCAAAACAAATGCACACACATGACCTGTGCAAACACAGAACATGCATTGTTATACTGAATCCATTGACTATGGGCTAACAGCTTTATGAATACAGATCTATTGGAACATGCTGTATATAGAAAAAAAACCCTTCTGGGCATAAAAATATGTGCATATAATAAAAGCAGAAATGTGATTACTATTTAAATCATACATTGAAAAAATATGGATTCATAACATGCAAGTAACATGCAGGCTGAATATAGGATGCTCTACCCAAGTGTGAATAAGCCTCAACTCTTAAAATAAAGATGGGCCCAGTTTTGAGAAGTGTCGGAGTACAAGCTGTGTTCACACATAATGGGTTATATCTCTATAGACCACAACTATTTCTTGCTCTTCCTCTCTTACTGGGAGTAAGTTTATATTGGTTATATGCATTATACTGAATTCCTGTCCATATCCTCAGGATGTTCTGCAGGACACTTGGTGAATTCATAGGAAAACTTTAGAGTAAACAAACAGGAAATATAAAGAGAATGTATGTTTCTTTCCTCCAGACAGGAAAAGGGGAGTTAGTTACTCAATGTGATCAAAATGCCCAAAGAAGTACAGCACAGGTCAGTTCATGTAGGGGTCTTTATAGTCAGACCCAATTATTAAGTATGTGATGGCGTATTCTAGTAATGTGCACAATTAGTATTGTCTGGCTCATCAACAAGCACTCTAATAAGCAATTGTACACTTACAGCATATAACAGTTTGCTGTTCTGATGGTAGCATGTGTCTAGTATGCTATGAGCTATATCAAATGTAACATCTACTACTACTATAAATCTGATGCCACGGTTGTTTTTTAACCTCTAACTCATAGTATAATGTTGTACCGTGTTAGCCATAGAAAGTAGTAGAACATTATGTAACACCAGGTCTGAAGAAGAGAGCTAGTACTCTCGAAGGTTCACCATCAAATATACTCAGCCTCTAAAAGGTATCGTCTGATTTCTTCACTCTTCAACCTCTAACTTATACATGTTTAGACCATTAGCCATAACTAATCAGTATTAGTACCAGAAATATAACAGTTATTAACATCATAATTGATACTGTATATAAAATTACAGTAGCTACATGTACAAAGCTATAGTGTATGGTGAGATATGGAGCCTGAAAATCTCACAAGTACAAAGCATTGTTACCCTTTTGCTTGTCAGTGTAAAATATATTTATTGGATATGACTTTAGAACACAAAAAAATGTAAATATGCAAAACACTGCAGGAACATCTGTGGAGTCTCTGAATTTCTTCTGAGAAATATTATTGCCTCCATCAGATCCATACATGACCTCACATCTAACTTGGGTTGGAGGCAAAGCGGTGACCACAGAGGCAACATCTCTAACAATGTCAAGGTATAAAGGAATTTCCTCAGCCACAGTCATTTTTGATGAAAGGTTGTTGTTCCCAATGTTTAAGACCATCTTACTTATTGAGGTGCCCCTATACATTAGATGGACATGGGCAAAACCCGCTTATTGTGTCATGACAGGCCGACCATCTAAAGTGTATATGATGTCCAGATTTTCCTCCTTAAAGGGGTTTTATCGTTACAAAGATCATGTCTCAGATTATGGGGACAGTAAAAATAAGCACTTTTGTAATTGGGTTGCATTACCTCAGTCACTTGGTTTAGCAGATATGAGCTTTTCTGTAAATCTGTGTTCTATTTCTGCTGTTGCTGGTCGGACACGCCCCCTGGATGTTTCCCGCCCCTTAGACACGTCCCTTGCACTGTGATTGGCTGGCTGACATTTCATTCAGCCTGTTGGGATATGCCCCTAGACAGGAAAGCCCCGGCCACACCCCCTGTGCTGTGATTGGCTGCCTGCACACTCTGTGTTTACTCCCCTCTGAGCTGTTAAAATCGATAGTGAAACCAACGTCTGCTGGCTCTATATACATCTCCCAGCTCTAGGATGAATGATCTGGGCAATTACTGGCTGTTAAAGGGCTTTTGCCAAGAGGTTGATTCACCTCCTCACAGGTACAGTCCTTAAGCTGCTACTTTGAAAAGAGGGCGTTCTGTTCCTCAGATCTAATGCAAGCCCCGCCTTCTTATGACATCATCATCTGTAGTGTATAACATAAGGATTCAACACAGTGTTTGTACAAGCTGTATGTGTAGTGTAGTGCAGTGCTTAGCTGATCTGCTCTGCAAGAGAGAGGTTAGGTTTATCCCCATCAGTAGTTTTTTTTTCTTTTATAAATTGTACACATATGTAAAGATATGAAAATATATGTATGAACATCTATAATTTTATTTATACACACACACAAAGCTCCCCTATATAGTGTTCCATCCTCGCAGTAGTCACACCAAGCACTTCCAACATATGTGATACAATGCATATACTTTGGGGGATGAGACATCATATAGGGGAGCTATGTATGTGTATACATATCATTATAGAGATTGACATATATATTTTAGGTCTCTACATATGTGAAGAATTTAGGGGGAGAAAAAAATTACTCTGTGAGGGACTAGTAGTATAATGTTGTACCGTGTTAGCCATAGAAAGTAGTAGAAGAGTGAAGAAATCAGAGATACTACTAGCTACATCCAGGACACCACAGACCTTCTTAATAAACTAAATGACCTGGGTCCACTGCCGGAGGATACCATTTTGGCCACCATGGATGTAAAATCTTTGTATACTAAGATTGCCCACAAGGATGGAGTTGCAGCATGTCGGGCGCACCTGGAGAAACTAAACCTCCCAACAAAACCAGTAACACAGCTCATACAGTTCATACTCAGCCACAACTATTTTAAATTTGGAGAGGACCTATATGTCCAGCGAATGGGAACTTCAATGGGGTCCAGATGTGTGCCCCAGTATGCAAATCTCTTTATGGCTGAACTGGAAGGAGCGTATCTATCCACATGCACCACCAAACCCATGATGTACCTCCGTTATATCGATGATATCTTTGTCATCTGGACAGCGGGCGAGGAGGCCCTACTTAAATTCCATAATGACTTCAATAACTTCCACCCCACCATCAACCTTAAACTTACCTATTCAGAGAGCAAAATCCACTTTCTGGATACTACAATACACATCAAAGACCACCGTCTATTCACATCAATATACCACAAACCCACAGACAGAACGGCCTACCTCAGAAACGATCGCCTGATTTCTTCACTCTTCTGTGAGGGACTAGAACTCCAAACCCCTTCATTGTAAGAGCAAAGCTCTACCACTGCACTACCAGCCCAAGTTAGTTATAGGTTGAGCAGAGTCTTCTTTCAAAGCTGATTGCTTCACCCCCCATTGTTTTAACTCACGTGTCACTGACAACAAGCAGAGATCTTTACTTGAAGCTGACATTTGTCCTTGTAGTTGAGTAAAGATCTCTGCCTGTTGTCAGTACAATTTGGGTGAACACCACTAGTACAGAAGTAAAAGCTGCTGGCTTTCAGTGTAATTTGTGTGTACAATAAGAGATATAACAGGTGTTTGCGTGGAGCCTGAAGGCTGTAGACATAAGTATGCAGGAGGCTACAGAGCTGTTATATCCAGACAACCTTCTGCATCCCCTGCTTCATACAAAATGATGATGTCACGGTTCTTCAGTGAGGAGAGACACGCCTCCTGGGAGGGGAGACACGTCTGCTGAGAGAAGAAACACGCCCCTGGATTTCAAACTCAATCTGAGAGAATTAGCTGAAGAGCATGAACAGTTCAAACGATAAAACTTCTTTAAAGAGAAAGTATAGTTGATTTTCTTTTTCACTGATTAAAACAAGATACTGATATTCTGTGCCCTGGGAATAAGTCAATATTTATGGAGGGTGAGAGGGTCATCAGTGAATGATGAATCCTGTGACATCTATACACATTGGTGTCACCTTAAAATAAAACCTTGACTGTGCTGATAAAACCCTTCATGTGCTGATAAAACCCTGCCTGTGAGGAGACTGCTGAAAGGTTCTCTTTACAAAACAGGAAGTGTCACACTATTATTAGACCTTTTGGCCAAAGTGAAAACTACAGAAACTGATTTTTAGAAAATATTAATAGTGATAAAAAAACATTATTATCCACAATTTTGCCAAACAAATACAAACAATTTTTAATACCTAACTTTTAATAATGAATACTAAAAAAGTATGTATTAAGATCATGATCCTAGTAGTGACCCATTGGGGGTTTCTCCTGTTCCCCTGTGGGCCAACACTGAGTGTTGCAGACTGCACATATCATATGGTGTAGATATATATGATATAGATACGTGCAGTCTGCAGCTGCACTGTTTAAATATGCTGTGAAGAATTGTTACTAGTATTACAAATTGCTGCTATCTAGCTACAGCATAGTGGCTAAACTGTTACATCCTATATCGACATTATCTATCAGCCAAATTCACTGCAAGGATTGTGATTTTAATCACATCTTTTTAATATTAATTATTACATTACATATTAACAATTATTTTCTATGCTGGGAAGCTGGGCATTTGTTTGCCTGTTGGCAAAATTGTGGGTAATAATAGAGTTATAGCCTGCCTACTCATAGGGTTCTTTTTTTAGTTATTTAGCCTAAAACATGAATTAAATAATAGGTTATTTTCTGATAACACATTCCATTTAAAGGTAGATAATGGGGAAAGAAAGATCAAACATGTTCTAACGAGAGGAGCAAAAGTCTATGGGAGTTTGAAGTTTTAACTCTTGGCCAAAGAATGGATAACATGCCACATCTCTATCTATATTAGGAATCACACAAAAATAAAAGGTCTGTTTTTTTTCCAGATAAAGCACAACTTTCGTAACTATTATCTAGGAGGGATAGGGTAGATTTAGCAAAAATGAACATTTCCCTTTGTTGTTTGCACTTTGTAGTAAGTTGATTCAGTCAATACAATTTACCAGCACATCCTTCCCCTAGCTCCTCCAAAACGCAGTCCTAGTGAGCTGGACAGCGAGTGGTCACTGATTTAACCCCATCTGCATATCTTATAGATGCACTTATTTAAAGTAATATTCCCACTACAGATAGTCATTGCCCCCACATGACTCCAATGCTTGTAAAATACACTGAGCAATTTGAATTTTCCATGTAGAGCCCTACATGTGATATGGAGCCACATGTATTATAAATTGGCATGTAATTGAAAGGGGTCATATTGCAATTCTTTGGACAGTCCTGGTTGGGAGAGGCCTGTGCAGACAAAGTGTCAAAGGGGCTTTATTGTTCAGACCCCTAACAATTAGCAAGATATGGTATTTGTTAACGATATTCTACGCCCTTTTAAACATCATAACTGTAAACAATTTCCTCATGTATATAGTTCTGTATTTTTACAGAATATGGAGCAGATTTATCAGTACTGTTTAATACTTAGACGGTGTAACCTTAGACTAGACAGTCTAAACGTGCCACGTATATCATAGTGTTGATAAGTCTGGCACGTTTAGACTGTCTAGTCTAACTTTACTAGGTAACTAACTTTACCTACTGTTAGTTAACTTACTTTGTCACTTATTGCAATAAAATTTAGGTGCAATTCTTTGGAGCTAGCCGTTGAACGCTAAGTCAAGCCCTTTTACCTATAACCACTCCCCTTTTGTCAGATGAGATACAGAAGTGTCTAAAACACAGAACAAATATGATGTAACGCATGTAATCCAGTATTTTGCTGCAAATTGTATCAGAATTCTGGTGCAATTACCATAAATATGTTATAAGATCAATGTAATCTGTTAATTTAGCAAAATGTAATAAGTTTATGTTTTTCATATTAATGTATTGACCTTATAAACCTTACATTTCACAATAAAATTTAAACTCCCACTGTATTTAAATAGAAAATTAACCCATAGTCACTTCTTCTGTCACCACCTTTCCAGCGCTGCCAGAGCTTCATTGTTCCCTCAGGTCTCTCACCGATGATGTCACGTTCATGGATCACATGATATTGTAGCCAATTACTGATCTCTTTGGTCACATGCTGTATATATAGATTGGTTGCAGTATCAGGTGATCCATTACTGTGATGTCATCAGGGAGGGACTTTGAGGACCACTGGAGTTCTGGCAGCGCTGGAACAGTGGTGATGGGAGAGGTACGTTTGGGTTACTTTTCTATTTTAGCACAGTGGGAGGTGATAGGAAGGTTTTTACAAATCTTGGAAATCCCCTTTAAAACAATGAATAAACATACTAATATGACTAACAAGTATGCTAAATTATTATCGTGTACCCTTCACCTATGGCCTAAATTGCTTACACACTGACTGAAAACATTATGGGTGACAGGTATGTACGGGGCTGCACCAGTATTCTGGCTTCCTTTCAGCCCAAAAACTGGCACAGCCCTGTTCTCTAAATTTATAGTCTGGGGCACTCCAAAATGAGGCGCCTTATCGGGCGCCTGCGATACTGTAATGCGCCTAAGATTGGGGGGTGAGCTGGAGGCGTGTCGCACCACAACCGTATGATTCTACACATTTATGACAGGAGAACGACAAAACTAGGCGCATTACTGCTGGAACAACCAGACCAAGTTAGAAGTGGTTTACCTGAGCCTGAGTTGTCGTTTTGGAGCTAGAAAGTGCCTCATCTATGACCCGCAGTATAACAGGTTCATAAATTCAGGCGCATTCTACTATAGTAACGCGCACAACAAAATTGTCATCTAGGCGCCAAAATACATACATGTCGCCCTATATGTACTAACTTATTTTCCATATAACACACCCAATATGATTATTAGGCTAGGTCTACACGGCATTGGACAAAAAACTCACTGAAAACCAAATCCTAAGGGATTGTCCCCACTGCACGGATTTTCCGATGGACTGTTTTTGACACCAGCGGCTTTCCTAAAAACTTACAATGAGTTCATTCTTCCGCCCGTTTTTTGGGCAGAATATGAACATGTGGGTGTGAAGGGGGATGGCTTGAATCCACAAACCGTGGACAAAAGCTACACCCTTATGTGCCAAAAAAATGCTAAATACCAATCGGTATTTGGTCTTTGCCATGGAAACGCACCCTTAAACCGTTCATAAAACTGAGTTTTTTGTCCAGTGCATGTCAAAAACGGCTCACAAACTGACCGTTTTTTGACGCATTTTGCATTTTTTGCCACTTTTTTCAGAAATGTACAGCATTAATTGCTGTAGATGTCTGCAAAAAAAAAAACATCATGCGGTTTACATAGCCTTTAATAGTAAATTTTATGCCCTTTTCTGTCGTTTTTTTTTTGCAACATGTTTCAAAAAATGACTGGTAGAAGAAATGAGCAGAAAAAAATCGTTCTGTGGAGACTACAGAACGTTTTGACTGTGAAAGTCTTTGGGATCTGTTTTCAGAATTTTTTCTATCAGTTTCATAAAACAAGAAACGCTGAAAAAAAATAACCGAAAATGTGTGCAGTGGAGACCTTACAACTCTTACAAGATTTTCATTCATCTCTCCTAGATTACTACATAAATAGGTATATTTGCTGATACAACTATAATATTATTATATATTATCATATTCATACTTATTGGGGATTCTTTAATTTTAGATAGAAATACTCTTTATGGCTTCTTCATTAGAATATTGCATGTACAGAGCTGTTTTGGATTACAACTGCTCATACAAACTGATCTATCTAATTGCTATGGGGACAACTCTCAGTGGATGCCACCCTTTGTTTTTCCAGAAGCAGCCTGTGATCCTAGTGACATTGTCATGGTGATGGCAGGTTGGCAAAGCACACAGTAATAATGATACCTAAGGGACACAAAAGCATGCTCAGTTGGAACAAGGCACGCTTACCTTGTTTGTAAATTAAAAACATATCACTGCGACACAGGGTGAGGGTTTTCCCTGCACGTCTTACCTTGTTTTTTTTAATATGCACTTACTGAAACAGTATGTATCCAAACCAGGAATCCTGGTGTCAGTGGTATAAAAAATACTATGCCTCTACCATAAAAAATGGCATTATCAGTAAACAACGTTATAATGCAATGCTACACCTGGACATGTAGTCTTATGTAGAAGATATCGGGGGTGTGAATGGGAACCTGTCACCAAGTAAAATCTTATACCAGGGTGTTTATGTTGTAACACTTCTTTTTACTATGTCTGGTATGCCATGTTTGGTATTGCAGCTAATAACCATTTACATGAATGGAAATGAGCCACAATACCGGACACAGCTTGTAGACGCGAGTGGTCCTGATTATTTCTTAAATAAACACACTTTTTTCTTTTTTTTTTTTTTTACTAAACATGAATAACCCATTTTACAGCTTACATCATAAACAAGATATTAGAGAGATGTAAGGTTCAGTTAGGTACATCTCCTACTAAAATCATAGCAGCAGCTCTCAGGGCACAGGAAAATTAAGAACCTATACTCACCTTCCTCAGGTCCCTGGTTCCAGTGTGGCGTCCCTTTGGTCTTCAGTGTTCATTCTGTCCCTTCTGAAGGGGGATGTCACCTGCAGTGGTCACATTCCTCTAATTTACATCACCGTTTAGAAGTGAACAACTCCAAAGCATGATGTAAGTAAAAGCACATGATCACTGCAGTCAATCAGTTGCTGTGGCGGTGATGTCAACAGAAGACTGGGGAGAACCGGCTCTGGAACCGGGGACAAGAGGAAGGCGAGTATAACTTTTTTTCATTTTACCAGCCCCAGGAGCTGCTGGTATGATTTTTTTTATAGGAAGACAACACCTTTAATGTAATGTGTATGGGCATCCTTACTGAATGCAGTTTTGACCACAAACTCACCAATGCTTCTATATCAAAATCACAAGGGAACCTGTCCAGATAGCAAGTCCCCTTTAAATTATGCATTTTTATTCACTAATAAATAAAATATAGATAATGAAAGTATTCAGACTTATAGCAGTTTGATAAGGCACAGCAGATATACAAAGTTTGACCTCATAATGGGGCATAATGTACCTATGATCAATGGTCCACATTCATAATAAATCAACCGTTTTTTCCATGGTCATATGGAAACACATAAACAGCTTTATTGATCCTCTTGG
The DNA here is from genome assembly GCA_025379985.1 of Phyllomedusa bahiana. NCBI lineage: Eukaryota > Metazoa > Chordata > Amphibia > Anura > Hylidae > Phyllomedusa > Phyllomedusa bahiana. The sequence continues at coordinate 26,078 of JAODAL010011440.1, forward strand.
TGCTATAGGTTTGGTTTAGTCGAACTACTCTAAAATATCTGAATGAGGCTTTAGTTTTCTATGCTAGAATGAATCATATTATTTTCTATAGCGCTTATTTTACACAGTCTTATGATGAGAAGCCCTGTCCATATAATGAATCATTATATTATTTTCTTTAGCAGGTATCTTAAAGATCCTTGTGAAGACAACCCCTGTCCATATGTCATAGTAGAAGATTTTAATGTCATAGACGCGGTTTTCTTACTCTGGACTCCTCTATGAGCCAGAAGAGAGAATCACTTACTCTCCAAACCAATGTGCTTTGGAAAAGATGTGGTAAGGACCTACAATATGTAGATTAAGAGCTTTATGGTGGACATACATATTGAAGAGGTGTTTAAACTATAGACTTGATGCCATCAAAGTGCTATCAAAGGTGACCCACACCTATCTTGGGAACAGGGCTCTTAAAGTATCTGCTCATAATGGAGAGCCATATGCTCTTGCAAACAGCTCTCCATTCTGTTCTATAGGAGTTCTGACGAGTTTCACTCCTGTATGACTTCACAGAGACATTATATCCTTGGTTTGATTTCTGTATATAAAAACTTACTTATTATCATGATGGTACCTTCTTCCTCCCCCTCCCTCCTTCCGTTTTTGCCTTTTTCTTGATTATTGTTGTTTAGTGTACTTTTTTGCTTTGATGTCATTTAGGCCATAGGTCTTGAAGCTTGCAGATATGTTTCTAGGTTATATTTGTTGGCATGTCGAAATTGAAATATCGGATCCTTTTGCTCTCCCTGTAGATAAGTCACCATCAGATTTGTCTGGCCTACTACCCCTTAGCTATTACAAATACAGTTGCACTTGTCCAAGCCAAGTATACACGTATATGAGGAGGGATTGGGAGGAATAGCTTTTGAAGGTGCACTTTTAGTCTGTGATTGTGAACCTTCTAGAAGATGACGCACCTAAATGAAACTCAAAACACTTTAACCGAGTACATATTAATAACCGCTCTCAAACCATTGTGCAATACAAAGTGCCTTATACCTCTGTGAAAATAATAAATTGTAGCCTAGAGGTAAATTACAGGATGTTGTATCTGGATGGAAGCACAACATGCTTATTACTTATTGATAAGCTGCAACTATGGAGCAGCAGATGCTTTGTGTTGTCCCACAATGTATTATTATCATATGGTATTGTATGTGATATGACAAGCTTTAATATATATTGGTGATAAAACTTCTGCACTTTACTGTATTTTGTAAGTAAAATGATTAAATAAGAAAGATGTTTCACCAACACATATGGTAGTTGTGGTACCCACCCATTTTGAGATGGCTTTGCCACCAGCACCACCATCATAAGAAGCTGCAGGAATCTTCTGACTACATTCACTATTTAGTCTGTTACTCACATTGTTGCCTTTTAGGGATCATAATAAAGCAACATATTTGAAACCCATATACACTGCAATGATAGGTCAACTATCTAGTACTGACTATACAATTAGATAATTCATACACCCCAGGCATTGGCAATTCTTTTTAAGACTAAGGGCGACATGTCAGAATTGGGCTTCACCATTTTATTGGTGTATTTTCCATCAAAAACTGTTGTAGCCCTATTCCATCTATGTAGGCACAGTTATACACCAAAACTAGGCGCAATTTGCGCCAGGCACCACACGTTTGAAGGTGCCTAAGATATGTTATGCCCCCAAATTTGCTATGCTATGCTGTGCAAGGTATACCACACGCCAGATTTATGACAGGTCCATACATTTGGGTACACTATGCACTCATTTAATGTGCCTTAAAACTAGCATGGTGGCGCCTCTATTCTCACAACCTGATAAACAGCTAATTTGGCTGTGGAAGTTTCTGTGATCTACAGCTTTTCCTTAGAGAGGCAGCTGCAGGATAAATGTAACATTATATATTGCTATAGGCTTCTTAACACATGGACATCTCATAGTGTAGAGGCAGAGGTGCCATTGTGGCCATATTGGCAGTAGTCCTGTCAGAGGCCCTAATCATTTTTTTTCAAAAGGGGCCCACTGATATGCTTATAGGAACTGGTAATGGGTGGGAGGCTCTAAAATGTATTAAATTTAAAAGAAGACATGCGCAGGCCAAGGTTATCCAAACAGGCAAGTTGACTGAGCTTTTTCCCATACAGTGGAGCAACAATCTTGATGGTTGCAAATGTAATTTGAAGCACTAAAGAATCTCAGGATCAATATTTAATAAGGGTGCTTTCACACGGAGCTTTTTTGGTGCGTTTCCTGATGCATTTTTGAAGCGTTTTATGTACAGAAATGTACAGCATTAACTGTTGTACCTTTCTGCACAAAAATGCATCCAGAAATACCTAAAAAAAAGCACCAAAAACGCTTCGTGTGAAAGCACCATAACAGATCAGTCTAGTCTCAGGTTCCTATTGTTTTCACAGGAATCACCCCTATCTATAGCTTGTGTTACTTCATACAGGACTAGACTAGTTCCCAGCCTCTGCCAGCTATCTGGTATGTACTTCCATTTATCCAATCCTTCTCTCAAAGGCTCCGACCCAGACATAGTTTTGCTGCCAAAGTCTTTCCAAATAACCTCAAACACAGCTACAAGATTTTCTGAGCTTCCCTTTTCTGCTTGCACCATGACATGCTGTCACATACCAGTCCATATACCCAGCTGTCACCCCTCACCGTACTTAATTTTAACCTCTCTATCTTCTGAAATCTTTCCATCTTCATTCAAACATTGCATCATAACCTACTTACTAAAAAAGCCAATTCTTGACCCATCTGGTGCTGCTAACTACCGACCAGTCTCTAACTTGCCCTTCATCCCCAAATTACTGGAACACATAGTCTACTCTAATCTAATCTTCTGTCTCTCTTCTAAGTCTCTTTTGAATGCTTTACAATCAGGTTTCCGCACTTTACATTCCACAGAAACTGCTGTATCTAAAGTTTCAAATGGTTTCCTGATGGCTATATCTCATGGCAACTACGCTTTGTTGCTTTTTCTAGATCTTTTTATACTGTAAATCAAAAAACACTCCAATTCTTTGGGGCATGTTCACAGCTCAATGGCTGGACTAAACTGCACCCAGAAACTGGCAACTCTGGCCTTTATGCTAACTGGGGCAAAATTACAGGTGCAGCTAATTGCTTGAGCAAAAGCTCACATACCCCCACTGCTAGATGAACAATTAGATAAAAAACTGCACACCAACTTGACACCTGTTCACACCAGCATGCAGAAAAGCCGCAGCATAATGCATGGGGAGATTGCACAAATGCAAAAATACCAATAAAACAACCACTCACACACTCTCACTGCATGAGGGGGTTGGTTGCTGGTACTACAATTGCGTATAATAAGGCGATACAGAAGGGTGCCATAAATGCAGATACGTGTGGTACACCATGCTGGCTTACAATCTATTAGTGACACCCATACTATTAGTTTAGGTGGGCTGCCCAGCAATTTCTAGGTGTCCAACACAAAACACAGGCCCCCCCCAGCTTCCCAGCACTGTTGGGCAGATACAAAATATGACATACTGGAAAAATGTTAAATGTGAGGTATTAGTTGGTACAGGGGCCCCAATACACAAGCTCACAAGCTTCGTCATGGCTCCTCATGTCTTGTGAGTCCCTACATTAGCAATTTACAGAAAAAACATACAAAAATGGGACATTACTTACTCAAAAAATACTCCAATTCTTTGAGGCATGTTCATGCAGTGAGAGTGTGTGAGTGGTTGTTTTATTGGTATTTTTGCATTTGTGCAATCTCCCCATGCATTATACTGCGGCTTTTCTGCATGCTGGTGTGAACAAGTGTCAAGTTGGTGTGCAGTTTTTCTTCTAATTGTTACCCTAGCAACGGGGGTATGTGAGCTTTTGCTCAAGCAATTAGCTGCACCTGTAATTTTTTCCCATTTAGCATAAAGGCCAGAGTTGCCAGCTTCTGGGTCCAGTTTAGTCCACCCATTGAGCTATGAACATGCCCCAAAGAATTGGAGTGTTTTTTGAGTAAGTAATGTCCCATTTTTTGTATGTTTATACTGTAAATCACCAACTTCTCCTCCGTACGATTAGTTCCATTGGCCTTAAGGGCATGTACTCCCTTGATTTGCATCCTACCTCTCTGACTGCTTCTTCAGTATCTGTTTTGCAGGTTCTACTTCTTCTCTTTTTTGTCTTGATGTTGGGGTTCCTCAGGGATCAGTTCTAAATCCTCTCCTCTATTCACTCTATATGACCCCTATAGCTACCTGACTGACTATATATGGCCCCTATAGCTACCTAGACCCTGCCTGACTATATATGGCCCCTATAGCTTCCTAGACCCTGCCTGTCTGACTATATATGGCCCCTATAGCCTCCTAGATTCTGCCTGCCTGACTATACAAGGCCCCTATAGCTACCTAGACCATGCCTGACTATATATGGCCCATATAGCTACCTGCCTGTCTGACTATATATGGCCCCTATAGCTTCCTAGACCCTGCCTGCCTGACTATACATGGCCCCTATAGCTACCTATACCCTGCCTAACTATATTTGGCCACTTTAGCTTCCTAGACCCTACCTGCCTGACTATACATGGCCCCTATAGCTACCTATACCCTGCCTAATTATATATGGCCAATTTAGCTTCCTAGACCCGGCATGCCTGATTATATATGGCCCCTATAGCTACCTAGAACCTACCTGCCTGACTATACATGGCCCCTATAGCTACATAGAACCTGACTATATATGGCCCCTATAGATACCTAGACCCTGTCTGACTATATATGGCCCCTATAGCTTCCTAGACTCTGCCTGCCTCACTATATATGGCCCCTATAGCTACCTAGATCCTGCCTGCCTGACTATATATGACCCATATAGCCACCTATTTCCTGCCTGCCCGACTATATATGGCCCCTATAGCTACCTAGACCCTGCCTGTCTGACTATATGGCCCCTATAGCTACCTAGACCCTGCCTGCCTATCTAAATGGCCCTTATAGCTACCTCCTAGACCCTGCCTGCCTACCTATATGGCACCTATAGCTTACCCTAAACCCTGTCTGCCTACCTATGAGCAACTTGAGCAACCTAAACTCTGCCTACCTATATGGGGCCCTATACTCTACCTAAACCCTGTCTGCCTATATGGGGCTCTATATTCTACCTAAACCCTGCCTTCCTATCTTTATGGGACCCTATAGCTACCTAAACCCTGCCTGCCTATATGGGGCCCTATAGCTATCTAAACCCTGCCTGCCTATATGGGCCCCTATAGTAACCTAAACTCTGCCTGCCTATATGGGTATCCTATAGCCTACATAAACCCTGCCTGCCTATATAGGCCCCTACCTGTACCTAAACACTGCCTGCCTACCAATCTGGGCCCCCCTGTAGCCTACCTAAATCCTGCCTGCCTATATAGGGACCTTATAGCCTGACTAAACCCTGCCTGCCTAAATGGGTCCCATGTAGCTTAGCTAAAGCCTCCATGCCTATTTGGGGCTCCCTATAGCCTACCTATGTGAGCCCCACCTATAACCGAACTACCTAGGGCCTACCTACAACCTACCTACCTACCTTGGGGCTACCTACCTAAATGGGGCCTCACTACTACCTACCTAAGATCAATCTACCTACCTGTAGTCTGTCTACCTAACTGAGACCTGCCTATTTACTGCCTACCTACCTAGGTCCAATCTGCCTACCTAGGACCAATCTGCCTACTTACCTGAGGCCTATTTACTGCCTATCTACCTTGGGCCTATGTACTGCCTACCTAACTGGAGCCTACCAACCTATCTAATGGAGGTCTACCTACCTGGGTATATGATTCTGAGGGGTACAGGCCATAGCTGTAACACAATATCCAGGAGTTGAATCCTTTTTTCTTTCCTACCCCTGGAGACAGCCCTAATTTTAGGGCCCTATACCCCTCCCCATTCTTAAAAATTTGTACGGGGTGGGGTCGGGGAGTGAGGTGCGGGGAAAAGTGAGGATTCAAGTATTTGTGCCCAAATTGCGGGGGCGGTGGTAGCCGGGAGAAGTCACCTAGCAGTCTGGATGAATGAGAAAAAAAGGAAAGTCAGACTTCAGAGAAACTTACTGTGAGTAACAAATATAAGTGCACTTACTCATTTAAATTTGCAGATTCTTGTACAGGTATCTAAAACTTTATGGCCCCTGTAGGTGGTAATAATAGTTGTAGGGACCGTGTACACGCTCCCCTACTTTATGTCACTATATGGCATAATATTGGTCTTTATATACTGATCTTTATTCAGTACTTTTGGGTAAAATTCAGTCACTATGTGGGGTAATTTTTGTGGTCGTATACTGTGGTATAACCCGGCCCCCTTGTAGTGTGTTTTTGGTATTTTGGGTCTTGGTAAGTGGATTTGTTTGGTAGCAGTATGATGGTGATATGTATGGTGAGGTATTTGCCTCACCAACTGCATGTCCCTGTAAGTATTCGTGGTTGGAGAGGTGGCGTGAAGGGGGGCTCATCCAAGTATTTGCTATGAGGCCCAGGCTTCTCTAGTTGCAGTATATGTTAGCGCTATATAAAGATTGTTATTATTACAGTTACAACATGCTGTCAGTTTCTCAGGTGCAAAATTTAGATTGACAACTATTTATAAAATACACAGTATTTCCTCATATCAAGCTTGAGTTCACCAGCACAAAAGACTCAATGTTTGTCTTTTTTTCCATATAGTATGCATAGGGGTTCGCTGGATGGAATAGGGCAGAGAGCCACGTTATTCCATAGTGGTGGATCCAGTCAAAAATGTATTTAGTGCAGTATGTGTTTTTTTAACGGACTTTATGTATGATGAATGCTATGTGAAACACAATGTGAAAAGATCATAAAAGTGACTACAAGAAGCGTGGTCATATTGGTTGTCAAGCAAGGAACAAAAAAAAGAGGCTATTTTGACCTATGGTTCATTAATATGTGGCCATTTTTTAATCTTTAAAGGGTGTTTCCTTTTTTCTGAAATATTTCAAAAACCTTGTGAAGGTCACTTAGGATGCTTTCACACAGATAACTTTTTGGTGCGTTTTTGGATGTGTTTTTTGTGCAGAAATGTGCAGAATTAACTGCTGTGCCTTTCTGCACAAAAAACTAATCAAAAATGCGTTTTTTGTGCAGAAATGCCCAGCAATTAATGTTGTATATTTGAAGTCTACTAACATGCACTTGAACGCATTTTTTTTAATTAATACGAAATAAACTATTTTGTTATTATTCACATTTTGACTTTTTTTTGCCCCGGCATGCTGAAATATACTTATATCTATTTTGGAGTACACCCCTAATCTATTGCACTCATGTGGTAAACTCATCAGGGGGAGTTTTTTTTCTCCACAAATATACTAGCATTGTTGCCACAAATTACCAACCAAGATGGCACTATTTTTCAGCCCGCCCTTTTTGCAATTTGTTATTTTTTAAAAGATTTCAAATGTTTCTTTGTTGCTTTGTGTATGATTTTCCTTCATGATGTTCAGGTAAATAGCTCCATAGGGATTGCTATGTCATCTGTTAAGTTCTGAGAACAGAACACAGATAATACAAGGGATAAGCTAACAAGAAGAATTAACTTGTTCTGTGCCTGCACTCATTATAGATATAGATATGATCTATGCAAGTTTGTTACAAGTTTCAGCTGTTCTTTTCCCCAATACAACCTTAAAATTTTTTTGATGCATATAGTAAAATTTTTCCCCAAAATTTCCAAACTTTTTCAAATACAGTAAAGTATCTGCCATGCTACTTAAAGGGGTTGTCTCACTACAAGAATTGCTTTTTATGTTAAAGATCTTGCCAAAAAAAAGTCATTTGAAATATAATGTCCTTAAACAGTGTCCTATCTTTTCCCAGATACCCCCCTTTTGTATGGGCTGCATCAGCTCCTCGGGGTCGCTAAAAGTACGACCTGTTAAAATCTCTCATGTAGGCTGTGGACGGTTCGGGGGATCCGCGGGGACCACCGCAAGGGGTGGTATTTAAGCCACGCCAGGGAACGGAATCTAAGTACCCCCCGGGTTTTTCCCAACCCCGCCCCCAAAGCGGGAGGGGACTTGCTGGGGCGTGAGGCAAACCGGGTCGAAAACCCCTGACGTGACTTGCTTCGGTGGGGGCCGGGGCAGCGAGGTACAAAAATCGTAACCCAAAAAGGCGTAGTGGGGGGAAAAGGCAGAATGTCGGGGCGGTCCCAGGGTTCGTGGTCCAGAGACGGACAACGGTCAGGGCGGGCCCGGCAAACGGGAAAGGGGTCAGGATCGTGGGAAGGGCTGGTACAGGGAAAACCCAATATGGACTGAAGGACACCCCAAACTTCACTGGGCCCACACCAACAATCTGGCAACGGGTCCCGGGGGCGGATACATTATTTAGGCCCCAAAGCCCCGGCAATAACCCAAATTCCCGGGACACGGGCCCTTTAAATCTAGCCCAGCCCGTGGGGCGCGCATCCCGCCCCGCCCGGGGGAGGGAAAAGGGACCCGCCTTCCCACCGGAGCGGGGCCAGGTAAGGGGAGCCCGGGGGGACGAGGGTGGCCGCGGAGGGAAAACCGATCCCCCGCGCCGGGGCCCCCCTGGCGGGAAGGAAACGGTTTGCAGGGGCAGGGGGGCGCCCGCCCCGGGCACCGACAGAAAACCCCCCCCCCCCCCCCCTTAGGTCTCCCCCTTTTTTTTTTTAACCCTAGAAGGAAAATCGGGGTGACGGGATTCCCTTCCCCGGCCCCCCACGAACGTTCTGGCCCCAAACCCCCTTCCAGTCGATGAGAAAGAACGCTTCCCCCCTCACTGCTTCTGTGCCGCACCCCCTTTACCTAAAAAGATGTTATCCGTTTTTCGGCCAAAGGAGAAGGCAAACCCAGCTCCCCCGGGAAGCAATTCACACCAAAAGGCTTGAGGAGCGAGACATGGAAGGCGTTCGGGGGAAACACGCAGGAAAGGAGGCAAGGGAGCTTGTGGGAAAAACCGGGTTAAAGTTTGGAACCAGTACCCCCAAAAAAGGGGCCCCAAAAAAATTTTGGGGGCCCAACTTTAGCGGGGAAACCTTTAAAAAGGGAATTTTATTGGGACAATACCCCCAAACCCTATAAACCGGGGCTTAAATACAGGGGGAGGTCCCCCGGAACCCTATCGGAAACCTATGGGCCCTAAACCCTTTTAGTACGAGTGGAACCCTGAAGCGGGGCCTGACGGTGACCCTGCCAGAGTAAAATTGATTTTCCCGTACTTGGGAAATCCAGGGCAGGAAGTGACACGAAATGCTAGGGGGGGGAGGGGCGGGGATGTAACCCAAAAATAAAAAAAAGGGGCGGCTTTAGCAGACTCCGAGTCTAGGGGGAAATTGTATGGGGAATTTCCCCCCAGGGGAAAAATGTAAAAACCAAATTTATCTTGTGAGAAAACCCCCAAAAAGTCGCAGATAATTTTCCTAAGATTTGGTTGACAATCTTCCCCCTGCCCCTTGGGCTGAGGGGTGGTATGCAGATGAAAAATCCCGCTGGGCCCCCTAACTGGGGTACACAGAGCCCGCCCCGAAATTTTGACCAAAATTTGGGCTCCCCTAAACAGAGGGATGTTTCGAGGGGGGCCCATTTTTAAACCCAAAAAAATATGGGTTGGGGAAAAAGAGTGGGCAAATTGGGGGGACGAGGGTAAACCCGGGCAGGGCCACAAAATGAGCCATTTTGGGAAAAAACCCGTCAACCACCCCCAATTTACCATTTTTCCGGATGAAGCCGGCCAAAGGGCAGTGAAAAAGCCATAGCAAAATGGGGCCACGGTTTTTCAGGGGACAGGAGAGGAAAAAGTAGACCCGCGGGTCCCGAGGCGAGGGGCCTTGTTACGAGCAAAAAGGGCACAGGCAGAGACAAAAAACCCCAAAACCCTCTTTTCATGAAGGGGGCCACCAGTAGTATCTGGAGAGAGTTGTGCGGACCCTTTTGGGAAACCAAAATGGGGCCCCCAGTTTGAGCGAATGTCCCCAAATTTAAAGATTCTGAGCCGCAAAAAGGGAGGACGGGCTAGGTCTTTCCTCGGGGGTAAACCCGTTGAAGGTTTTAAAAGGAGCAGCAGCAAAAAGCCGTTTTAGGGGGAATAATGTTTGTAGGGGTTGGTTTTCCCAAAGCCCCCAATATCAAGGATTGGAGAAGATTTGCCCCCGACGTTTTTTTTAGCCGGTCGGAAGGGGGTTGGGGAAATTTTAAAACGAGCAAAAAAAAAGCGACCACCTGGCCTTGTTTGCGGATTCAAACTCTGGGGCAAATTGCAGATAGAGAAAGGTTTTTGTGGGTCCCGGGGGTATTTTTCCCGAGGGGGGAGGGGCCCCTTCCCCCAGGGGACGCCATTTTTTTAGGGCCCAATTTTATAGCAAGAAGTTTTCCCCGGGGCCCCCAATGGGGGGTAGTTGGGGCTCGGGCCCGGGGGGAAAGTCCCTTTGGGGAAGAAAACCCCCCACGTTCGCAACTTTCCCCAGGGGGGCCTTTTGAAGAAAAACGGCCGGCCCCGGGGCCACCCCAAAAACTGAGGGGAGGCCCCCCACACCCCCCCCCCCCCCCCCCCCCCCCCCCCCCCTTCCCCCCCCCCCCCCCCCCCCCCCAAACCCCCCCCCCTTCTTAAAAACAAAACGGGTTTGCCCCCCCACCCCCCCCCCCCCCCCCCCCCCCCCGAAAAAAAAAGGGTTTTCCGGACGGGGAGAGAAAAAGGAGCAGCAGCGAAGTGGCTTTCAGACTTTGAACACCTTTGAGCCTCGGGGGGGCCGAATTTGAGGTCGGCACCCTTTTTGGTGAGGGCAACCAAGGGTGCCAACCCGAGATGGAAATGAGGGAAAAAATTGCCCTATAATAGTTGGCCAAAAACCTACAAAGCGCTGAATTTGGGCCCCAAAAGCCCACTGGGCGAGGCCAAATTTAAAGGGCTGCTGAGAGCTTGGAGGGGCCATTTTTGAAAACCCTTGATCGACACGAGTAACCCCCAAAAGGGGAGTGGGGGTTCGGGTTTGAACAACAAATTTTTCCCGTTGGGGATAAATTGGGGACTCCTGAGACGTCGGCATCTGGGGACGTGGTGAAAGGTGGGTCTCCAGGTCTGGAAATTTGAAGAGAATGTCGTCCGATAGAACAAATAAAACAAACGTTTAGCAGGTCCCCGGGAAAATCTCATTCACAAAGTTTTGGAAAAAAAGCCGGAGCGTTACAGAACCCAAAAAGGCATGACGAAGATTTCCCCGAAATGGCCATCACGGGTGTTAAAGGTGTTTTTCCACCGTTCCCCCCCTTTTGGGAAAGCGAAACAATTGTAGGTCCACGGAGATCCCAAATTTTGAAAAAAAATTTTTTTCAAACCCCGTAAAGGGATCAAAAAGCTCAGAGTTTAAAGGCAGGGGGTAAACCCATTTTTTCACAGTTAAATTTTTTTTCAGGCCACGGTAATCGATACAGGGGGGGAGGGTCCCCATCTTTCTTCCCACCAAGAAGAATCCCGGCCCCCCCGCAGGTGTTTTTGACTTGCGTATGAAACCCTTTTTGTAGGTTTCTTGGATAAAAGTCGGTCATTGCCCTTTTTCCCCCGGGGCCGGGGAAAGGGGGGGTGAAAAACCCGCCTCGGGGAGGAGTAGTACCCGGGGGTGCAGACAATAGGGCAATCGAAATTTGGGCCCATGCCGGGGCAAGGGTTCGGCCCGTTTTTCCAAAAACATCAGCAAAAGTCCTTTGGGAAGGGCAGGCAGACCTGGCCCGAGGAAATTTGTAGGTTTGGTAACGGGAACTGAAGGAACAGGGCGTACTGCCCCGAGGTATTGTTTAGTGGGCAGGCCGACCCCAACGAAAATCTCCCTGTGTTTCCCCAAACCGGGTCCCGGGGCGTTTCTTTTGCAACCAGGGGATACCCCAGAAGGATCTCCGAAGAGGATCAAGGGCAGTACAAAAACTTCATAAATTCCCCCATGTAACCCCCCCAACCTGCCCAAAATGAGGGGCGCAGGGGCAGAACCGAAAAGGCATCCTTGAGGGATTCGCCCCTGCGGGGGACACGAACAAAAGGGTTTCGAGGAGGGGCACTGGAAGGCCCCGGGGAATGGGGACACCAAATGCATGGTAATGAAATTTTTCCGGCGGACCCCGAGTTCCCGGGAAAGGCCGGGGGTCGGAGGTGTGTCCCGGGAGGGTTTCCGGAAAAAACCGAAAAGGTCAGACGGGGGGAAAAGGGCCCCAATGCACCCCCTAGGGGGGGCCCCCCCTACGAGCCCTAGGTGGGGGTTTCCCCGGGCACACCCGGGCAGTCTCCAATGAAGTGACCGGAACCGCCGCAAATAAAAGCACAACTGCCTGAGACGTCGCTGGAGTTCCCTTTCCCGGGGCAGGTGTTCCCTTTTTCCCCCTGCATTGGGTTTTGTCCTCAAAACCGTTGGGGAGGGAGTGGAGGGGGCTGGGAAAACAGGAGGGTAAGGAGGGAGCCCGGCGGGTCGGGGGGGATCGCTTGGAGGGGGGACTCCTGTTGTCCCTTTTGGCAAAACGGGTATCGATCCGGGTGGGGCCCAACCAATCAGTTCGTCCAAGAGGTAGGCAGGTCCCCGACCCCGAGCTCGCCTTTTAAAAAAAAGTCCCCCAGAGGCCCTTTCCAAAAGTAGCCACCAGACCTCATTGTTCCCGTCTAACTTTCCCAGGCTAGGGTGCGGGAATGCACAGAGTTTGTGTCCCCCAGTGGAAAATCGCCCGACGGAAAGGGGGAGCAATGCTGCGGGAGTGGGAGGTTCGGGCCCGGGTTTTTTTAAAGACGGGCCCGGGAAACCCCCGGGGGAAGGCTTGGGAAGTTAGCCGTTAGGCCGGAATTTCCCGGTTCCCCCCAGCGGAGTGGCCCCAGGCCAAGCTTCCCAAATTGAGGGCCCAATAAAAAGGCGGGTTTACCCGCTTTGTGGGGAAAAATTTATGTCCCAAACATCTCGATGGGGGAAGAAAAAGGAAAAAATGAAACCCCTGCACTTCTTGGGGTCTCCCCTCATAGCGAGGGGGGGAGCGGGGAGTGCAGAGAAGGGCCCCCCCGGTTCCAGGGCAGGAGGAGTGAGGCTGCAGGAGCAAAAATGTGTGGTGAACGGCCCCCGGGTCGCCCGGGGGAGGTAGGCGAGCCGCAAGGTTTTTGCAAAAGGCGCGAGCTGGTTTAAAGCGCTGACTCGGGTGGGGGGCCGGTGTCGAACGTCCCCGGGTTGGGCAAGGGGGTTAAAACCCTTTGGGGAATCCTTTGGGAAAATTTTACTGTGACGGTTTCGGGGATCCCCCTGGAAACCCCCGAACCGGGGGGTAGTTTTAAACCACGCCAGGGAACGGGAAACTAAGTAGCCCCCGGGTTTTACCCCGAGCCCGCCGCAAAAACGGGGTGTGGACTTGCGGGGGCGTGAGGTAAACCGGGCCTAACCCCCGGAAAGTGAAATTTTCTTTCGGTGGCGGCCGGGGGGCAGCGGGGGTACAAAATCGGAAAACCAAAAACGTAGGCGGGGACAGGCAGAAGGTCAGGGAAACGGCGAGGTTCGGGTCAAGGGCGGGAAAAAGAAAGGGCAGGGCAGGCCCGGGAAACAGGGCAATCAGGAGGAAGGGGGGAACGGCTGTAAAACGGTTTAAACAAAAACGGACCGAAGGACACTCCAAACTCCACTAGGGGGACACCAACAATTGGGAACAGGGGCCGGGGGGGGATACATTATTTTAGGACCCGCGCCCGGAAAAAGCCCAAATTCGGGGGCACTGGGCCCCTTTTTAAAACTAAAACCAGCCGTCCCCGGGGGGCGCGCCCTGGGGCACGACGGCGGTACGGAAAAGGAGCGCCGTTACCGGAGCCGGAAAGGTAAGCGAGGGCCGGGGTTTGGGGGCGAGGGGGGCCGCGGGGGACCGGGGCCCATGCCCCGCCGCGGCCCCTGGCAGGCAAGGGGAAAAGGCTGCGGGGCAAACCCGGGGCCCGCCCGGGCCGCCATGAAAGCTGCCGCACGGTTGCTATTGCTACCCGGGCTTGGTTCTACTGTAGCCTAGTAGGGAAAACCAGTAAAATAGGGGCCCCCTAAATTTAAAAAAAAAAACCCAAAAAAAACAGGACTGAGGTAAGATGAATCCCAAAGTAGTTAACAACCCCCCTTTTAAACAGCTGCGTTTTTTAGGACAACATACATATTCAGCATGGAAAAAGGAAAAAAAACAGATGGAAAGCTTTTACGATTTCCGCAAATTTTAGGGTCGCTAGGATTTTAAAAAAAAACAAATTTTTTAAACCTAGCTCCAATTTTGTTTTCAGAAGGGGAAAAAATTTAAATGGAAAGCAATGTTTTTAGCCACATGAAGTCTCAAAAAATGGATGAAGTGATGTGGGATAAAAAGTGCCCGTTATGCAAAAGTTTTACATTTTTCCCCCATTTATTTCAAATGATAGGGGCAGCTTATCCCCCCAAAGATCAAAATTCCCATAGGCCGGGGATGGTTTGCAATTTACAAAACTGCAAAGTCCAGGTTTGGGTTTGGGGGAGCGAAAAACCCAGCTTTAAAAAAACCAAAACAAGTGGGGGCATAGAGGCAATCCTATGTGTGGGTGAATCATCTGATCGTAAGAATGGTGTCTAGGATTATCCATACTTTTAAGGGTTTTTAAAAATGGTCCCTCACCCTCTTTTAAGCCTAGGGCGGCAAAAAAGTTTTTATACACAAACCATCAGAAGGCTTTCGCATGACATTGGGTTATGAGCCATATGCCCAGCTACAGGTGTTCTGTTGACCTCATGCCACTGCTCTCACATGTTATTATGGCACACCGCAAGATTGCAGTGAAGGCTGGAATGGACGTTTATCCTCTCCAGCAGTGAACTCTGATTTTGTCTAGGGTGCAATGGAGACTACATGGGCAACGCCATTAAAAAAGGCCTTCACAAAAGCACATTAAACCAGTCCTACCACTGTGATTATGCTGTGGATTCTTCATTTCAAATACATTAATAGCTCAGTGTTACATGAGTGGGTTATGGAAAAAGTGGTATTGTCATGGGCGTAGCTATAGTGAGTGCAGGGGTAACAGGTGCTACTGACCTCTGGAGCCTGAGACAAGACCCATCTGC
Organism: Phyllomedusa bahiana; assembly: GCA_025379985.1. Lineage (NCBI taxonomy): Eukaryota > Metazoa > Chordata > Amphibia > Anura > Hylidae > Phyllomedusa > Phyllomedusa bahiana. Next base: position 41,207 of record JAODAL010011440.1, read on the forward strand.
CACATACAAAAACAATAATATCCTATTTACAGGGTCTGCTGAGTTTTGCCTAAGGTAGTCTATCCAAAAGATGTTTGACATAAAGTGAAGGAAATAATTATTTGATCCCTTGCTGATTGTGTAAGTTTTCCCACTGACAAAGACATGAACAGTCTATAATTTGAAAGGTAGGTTAATTTTAACATTGAGAGATAGAACATCAAAAATAAAATCCAGAAAATCACATTGTATAATTTATATAAATTTATTTGCATTTTGCAGTGAGAAATAAGTATTTGATCCCTCTGGAAAACAAGACTTAATACTTGGTGGCAAAACCCTTGTTGGCAAGCACAGCAGTCAGACTTTTTTGTAGTTGATGATGAGGTTTGCACACATGTCAGGAGTAATTTTAGTCCACTCTGTTTTGCAGATCATCTCTAAATCATTAAGATTTTGAGGCTGTCGCTTGGCAACTTGGAGCTTCAACTCCCTCCATAAGTTTTCTATGGGATTAAGGTCTGGAGACTGGCTAGGCCACTCCATGAACTTAATATGCGTCTTTTTGAGCCACTACTTTGCTGCCTTGACTGTATGTTTTGGGTCATTATTTTGCTGGAAAACCCAGCCATGACCACAGCACCTTCTCCTAATCACTCACAGAATTATCAAGGTGTTCATTGGCAAACTTCATCCGGGCCTGCACATGTACCTTCTTGAGCAGGGGGACCTTGCGGGCACTGCAGGATTTTAAACCATTACAGTGTAATGTGTTACCAATGGTTTTCTTGCTGACTGTGGTCCCAGCTGCCTTGAGATCATTAACAGGTTCCCCTTGTGTAGTTTAAGGCTGAACTCTCACCTTCCTCATGATAAAGGATACCCCACGAGGTGAGATTTTACATGGTGCCCCAGATCGATGCCAATTGACAATCATTTTGTCTTTCTTCCATTTTCTTACTATTGCATCAACGGTTGTCTACTTCTCACCCAACGTCCTCCTTGAGATGGTTCTACTCCTTCACTGGAGTCCAGCTGTGTTGAATTAAAATGATTGGACCTGATTAGGAAAGGCTCACACCTGTCTATATAAGACCTTACAGCTCACAGTGCATGTCAGAACACATGAGAATCATGAGGTCTAAGGAACTTGTAAGCCGAGCACCGAGGTAGGATTCCCGGAATACAGCGAAGTTACGGACGAAGAAAACACCCCAACACAGTTCAAAAACCCATAGTTTACTGAACTTTTCAGAAAAGCATTGTGAACAAATCCCCAAACACACATGTACAAAGTAGTGACCAAGGCCCTTTTGCCGCACAGCGCGCTCCCGGAGAGTGTGTCCTCTGGATGCACAATCAGTTTACCTACTCATGGGGTTTTAGAAAGGCGAAAACCCGCACCTTTTAATACCATACAAGACAGGAAACAATGTGTGTGGTGCAGTTCAAAAGCAACGCGGCGGTGTGGCACAGACGCTTACAATGTAGCAGCTCTACCCGCTATCCCCAGACATATACAACATAAAAACAGATCCTCTCACATGCGAACCGGTTGCATAAATAACAGCGCTATAACAAGCCCCCATCCAATGTCCCGAATCAGGGGCGTAGTTGGATAAACACCTATGGCCTGAAACCAAATCTGTCCTAACTAGATAAAAAAGGCCTGCACACAGTCCTAGTTTTGTTGGCGTGCACGCTTTCTTTGACCCGGGTATACCTTTTCGATGGCCGGAAAGTTGCTGCTCTGAGGTGATGTTCCCTGCTGTCCAAGATGTTAGTCGCTCCTCTCAGTCTTTGCAGAGGGTCCTTTCCTTTGTGGGTCTTTCTTTGACAACAGCTTCAATGCGCACAGGTACACTCCTCTCTCTCTCGGGGGGTTCTCACACTGTTGATCCCGAAGGGAGCAGTCCATATTCAGCCAGCATCTGTTCCCTCCTGCCTTTTCTTTATGTTTTCTCCTTCCCAACTAAAATGGCCGCTACCTCATGTCTCTAGTCACATGTCTCTAGTCACATGTCTCTAGTCACATGTCTCTAGTCACATGTCTCTAGTCACATGTCTATCATTTGCATGCAACAGTTTCCAGAGACAGTGGCATCCTGTGGCCAACACCCCGAATGCAACAGAAAAGCTTTAAAATAATAAGTCACACATATGATTTTAATGAGTAAATACAATGCGGCTGTTCCACTATCCCACAAACTGCCCAAGGAGTTCAGAGACAGAATTGTGGCAAGGTACAGATCCGGCCAAGGTTACAAAAGAATTTCTGCAGCACCCAATGTTCCTAAGAGCACAGTGGCCTCCATAATCCTTAAATGGAAGAGGTTTGAGACGACCACAACTCTTCCCCCAAACTAAACAATCGTGGGAGAAGAGGCTTAGTGAGAGACGTAAATAAGAACCCCAGGATCACTGTGGCTGAGCTCCAGAGATGCAGTAGGGAGATGGGAGAAAGTTCCACAAAGTCAACTATCACTGCAGCCATCCACCAATCAGGGCTTTTTGGCCAAGGGAAACTTCTCCTCAGTAAAAGACATATAAAAATCCTTCATACAGTTTTCAAAAAAACACATGAAGGACTCCTAGACTATGAGAAATAAGATTCTCTGGTCTGATGAGATGAAGATTGAACTTTTTGGTGTTAATTGTAAGTGGTATGTGTGGAGAAAGCCATGCCCTGCTCATCACCTGCCCAATACAATCTCAACTGTGAAACATGGTGGTGGCAACATCATGCTATGGGGGTGTTTTTCAGCTGCAGGGACAGGACTAATGGTTGCAATTGAAAGAAAGATGAATGCGGCCAAGTACAGAGATATCCTGAATGAAAACCTCTGCCAGACTGCTCTGTACCTAAGACTGTGCAGAAGTTTGATCTTCCAACAAGACAATGACCGTAAGCACACAGCTAAAAGAACAAAGCAGTGGCTTCAGAACAAGTCTGTGCCGATTCTTGACTGGCCCAGCCAGAGCCCTGACTTAAACTCGATTGAGCATCTCTGGAGAGACTTGAAAATGGCTGTCTACCAATGTTCACCATCCAACCTGAGGGAACTGGAGAGGATCTGCAAGGAAGAATGGCCGAGGATTCCCAAATCCAGGTGTGAAAAACTTGTTGCATCATTCCAAAGAAGACTCATGGCTGTACTAGCTCAAAAGGGGGCTTCTACTCAATACAGAGCAAAGGGTCTGATTTCCTTATGACCAAATGTGATATTTCATTTTTTTCTTGTTTAATAAATTTGCAGAAATGTCTATATCATTGTTTTTTTTCTTTCAAGATGGGCGGCAGAGTGTACATTAATCAGCAAAAAAATGAACTTTTTGGATCTTACCAAGTGGCTGCAATGAAACAAAGAAAATTTAAAGGGGTCTGAATACTTTCTGTACCCACTGTATCCTGTATTTGCCAATTTAAATGCAATAGTTATATCCCAAAAAATGTTTGAATGTTTGTGTCCCATTGTGTTTTGCAACCAGATCCCTACTCCTGTAAGGGAAAGCAGGCGCTCATGAGACATAAGAAAACAGAACACTTATCTGCAGGCGGTGAACAAGCAAAATGACATATTAAGGTTATTGCAAAGTGCTATAATCCTGCTGCACACCTCATTACACATACAAATACCTAATGTGTTTATCATACATACATCTTACACAAAGTGACGGTGCTTTTTAAAAGCCCCACTCTCTTTTAAAATAAAATGCCTCCTCCCCCACTATTCAGAGTCTCTGCAATTACTGAAATAAATCCTCAGCTGTAATACATGGAAACCATGGGAGCCTCTCACCAGAGGATCATACTACACAGTGCAGAGCTACAGGGAGACTCTGTGGCAGAAGAGAGGAGTATAGGGGACAGGGTGCGGTTATCTACACTCAAGTACGCAGCTCCTTTTGTCTGCTGAAGGGTATGTTCACACAGTGTGTTGAATCTGTTTTTTGGATCCGTTTTGGATCCGAAACGCATCCAAAATCGCTGGATAAATTGTATCGAACATGCAGGTGCGTGTTTGGCTGTGTTTGACTGCAGCAGGTGCATGTTTGGATGTGTTTGGCTGCAGCAGGAACGCACCCTATAGTTTTAAATAGGGCGTCTGCTGCGTCTTTCAGATCAAGAATTGACATGACAATTCTTTTAACGGATCTGAAAGACGCATCACAAAGACACATGTAAACACGCATCGCGATCACTCGTCTGAACGCCGATTCGTATTTTACATTGAAAGCAATGTAAATCACACTGCACATTGTTAGATGCATGTTTGGGTCTGTTTAGAGTCTGAAAGCGCAAACAAACAAAACATGGAAACCTGCAAAAAAACATTTATGCTATCTACAATACATGAAAAAAACGCCGAGGTTCTTAGTTCACATGTTTTGATCAAAACTGTTTAAGCCACCTCCGACTTTCAACGGGACCTCAATGCAGGTGTGCCTCCATTTTGTTTTTTTGCACCCTGCCCACCTCCACAGGTTACTAAATCAGTGCAGCATGCTTATAAAGCTGGTGCCTTTTTTCTCTCTGGATTATGGAGGTCTGAGGACCCAATGAGAAGCCCGAACTGGACTCAAATGAGAGGTAAAAGTAGAGTAGGACCACCTGCATTGAGGTCCCGTGAAAGTCGGAGATGGCTTAAACAGTTTTGATCAAAACATGTGAACTAAGAACCACAAAGTTTTTTTCATGTATTGTAGATAGAATAAATGCTTTTTTGGAGGTTTCCATGTTTTGTTTGTTTGTTTGCTCTTTTAGCTGATGGTGTGCTACTGGTACTGAAAAGTTGTGTATCACACCATCCAGGAACACCTGTGTGTTCCCATGTTGTTTCAGAAATGTTTTTTGAACAGAACCATACGGTGCATTTGGCATATATTACTTTTAACTTATACAGGGAGGAGTGGATGCCTCCATTTTGGTTTTTTGCACCCTGCCCACCTCCACAGGTTACTAAATCAGTGCAGTATGCTTATAAAGCTGGTGCCTTTTTTCTCTCTGGATTATGGAGGTCTGAGTACCCAATGAGAAGTCTGAACTGGACTCAAATGAGAGGTAAAAATAGAGTAGGACCACCCGCCTTGAGATCCCGTTGAAAGTCGGAGGTGGCTTAAACAGTTTTGATCAAAACATGGAACTAAGAAGGTCAAAGATTTTTTCATGTATTGTTTAGAGTCTGAAACACGGATTCACACATGCATCTAAAAATGTATCCCAACACGGAGTAAACACGCCGTGTGAACATACCCTAACAAATCATCTCCTACCAGTGGTTGATGAGAGCAGCACCACTCAATCCTTTTAATGTTAAAGCTGTTCCAACACATTGAGGCAAATGTTTATGGCAGTTGCGCCAGAATTCTGGTACAATTTGCGCCAAAAATAATGTCATACATGCTTTTCACCACATCTATTATGTGTTTTAAACAGTCTCTAGACACTTCTGGGTCTTGTCCAACAAACGTGGTGTGGCTTAGTGGAAAGGGGCATGGTTTATTGTGCGCCATCATTTGCCCAGATTTTGGTGCAGTTAGGATATGTTCACACGGTGTAGCTGCAGGGCGTATTTCGGTGTGTAATTGCACTGCAATACACCCTAAATACTCCTTGCATTTACGGTAACTCGTAGGTGTCATTGAGAGATATGAACACCCGACATTTTCCCCGGCGTATAATACGTGGTGGTGAAAACAATTGACATGTCACTTCTTGAATGGAGCCGGCAGTTTTAGAAGTACGCGCTGGCGTACAGTATGTGTCGCAATACACTGTGTGAACATACTCTTAGTGGCATAAAGTCAGCCAACCTATAAAAGGTGCAAAGTTGGAGAGCTCAGTGGATGGCAGCACATTGATAGAGCTCCGCTACTAAGCCGCCCAGTACAGCTGTTCTACTGCTTAATCAGCACCCTAGATGGGGAGAAGCCGCTCTAGAGCACCCAGGCGAACACCCGCTACCACCCAGACGCCTCCGGTTCCCGGGTCGGGCATAGAGCGTTTCGTAACGCGAAGCGCGGGAAGACGCGGCCACTCGGGAGCCCCGGCGCCATCTTTACCCAGCAGCAGCCAGCGCTCCGCCAGAGGAGTGAGGAGATCTCGGCGCCTATCAGCGGATTTGCCAACCTCATCACCGCTTGCCTCCCAAGACACCGAGGCCCCAGGCGATCCCGACAGCTCGGGTAAGATCTGCGGCTTACCTGTCGCCCTGACCGACGCTCCCCTGCATCGTGAGGTCCACGCCATCTTGCAACCCAGTCTGGGTCCCGGCGCCGCCACAGCAAGTGAGGCGGGGGGCCCTGTGCAGCCAAGGGACGCATATCTCCTGGACCTTGCCCCAGTGCCAGCATCCCCCGACCCGATAGCTGAGCTGCAGAGGCCTGCTTACCCACAAGGAGACAAATCATCAGACGCTGCACTGCAGGCACATGGCCAAGTAACGGCCTCACTCCTGCACCCCCTCACCTCTGCAGAATCCTCCGCGGCTCGCTCCTGTACCGGAGATACCCGCTACACCTCTCCTGGTGAACTCTCACCCCGGATCCCCCCTTTGCAGGGCAATATCGATATGGCCCTCACCTTGGGACTCTCACACGAGGCACGTTCACCGGGTGCCGTACTGGGGCCTCATCTGCCTAACCTGGCCAGTACAACCCCCCCCCCCCGGGGACTGACATTACCAACCCAGACATCTTGGGTCTGGTGGCTGCTGGGGTAAACCCCAGCCCGAGGGCCCCCTCCTCCGCGCCAATGTCTTCCTTGGGCCTCATGGAACATCAGCTTCATCAGGATGCTACTAGCCCGGAGCTCATCCACTCGGCTCCAGGTTCAACATACGCTACTGGCGGCCCTCTTGTCAGGACACCACCACAAGGGACTAGATCGCCCTCGCCACCACAGTTATGGGCCACCTCTCAAGGAGACTCAGTAGGCCCATCCATCTCCCAGCCTCATCGGTCAATGCCCTGCAACCTCCAACTAGGCGACTTGGATCCCTGTCAGGCCCACCAAGCTCTGGTTCCGTCGTTCCCAATAGATTTTCAACAGTGGGCCCACCAGCTCCAACTTCTACCGACAAAAACAGACTTTCAGACCCTGATAGCTGAGGTCAAGGACACTTGCAAACAGATTTCCCTATTGCGGCAGGACATTATACATCTTACGGACAGAGTAGACACAAGCTCAAGGGACCACCCAAAGCTACTTATCTAGCCTCCACCCACCACTTGTCGCTCAAGCGTCTGTTATACGCAATTTGGGTAGGCATGTTGAGGATTTGGACAACAGGGGGCGCCGAAATAACATACGCGTTCGGGGCCTACCTGAATCTGTGAGTGACGACAACATTTCTTCCACGCTGAATGCCATTTTCAACAAGATTCTGGCTGAGCAGCCTAATCATCCCATTAAGTTGGACAGAGCCCACAGAGCACTCCGCCCTAAGGGGTCCTCCCCCCTGCCTCGTGATGTCATCTGTTGTGTCCATGACTTCATAACCAAAGAGCGCATTATGACGAAAGCTCGGGCCATGCGTTCCCTTGAATATGAAGGTACATCATTACAGCTCTTCCAGGATCTCTCATGGGTGACCTTGCAGAAACAACGCCTCCTGAAACCGCTCCTGTCCGTCTTGAGAGACCATCAGATTATGTACCGCTGGAATTTTCCGTTCGCCCTCACGGCCAGGAAGGATGGCCGTTCTGCCACGTTGAAGACACAGGAGGACGTGCAACCCTTCTGCGACTTTCTCTAGATTCCAGCTCCTCGCCTACCTGACTGGGAATTGGATACTCTGTCTCCCCTTGCCTTGCCGACTTGGCAGCACCCCACGCAAAAGAAAGGGCGACCGACTACTGAGGACGCAGTGAGTCGCAGACTCCCGCATACTCCACCTCACCAACCTTGATCACTGGACTCCGGTGAATGCTAAACATGTTTTCTTTCTTCCCATCTAGGTCATGACATTGTTCGTGGTTATTAGAAGAGAGTCCTCAGGGCTCATGATACTCCGCTTCACTCTGGGCGGCTGAGTTGTTTATCTACTGATTACTCATTATTTTCTCTTCCAGGTTAGATTACAAGTACATTTATCTCGTAATCACTGTTCTCCCTTGAAGGACTGGGCCCTATCTATTGGATTGGGCTCATCTCCTACTCCATAGTGTTGAGGGTACGTGGTTCTCGGGCTTGCTCAACTGACCACCGCCAACCCTCACCTTCCCCACCACCTGGTGGAAAGCGTGGTATAGCCTAATTTGATCACTTTCCGGGATTATCAAGAATCGTTGATTTTTGTTGCTTGTATAACATCTCTGTTTTCTGCTTACTGTTCCCTTGTCTTGTGTGTGGTCTTGTTCTCCTATTGTGTCCCCCCCGCCCCGCCCACAGCAATAATGGTCAAGTGTGTAACCAGTAATGCGAAAGGATTAAATTCTAATGTGAAGCGCCGCCTTCTTCTACGTGAGCTACGCGGCTTGCAAGCGGACATAGCATTTGTCCAGGAGACTCATTTTGACTCTCAGGGCTCCTTTAAGTTTGCAGCAGCTTCGTTCCCCGTTGCCTACTCTGCTTCCAGTGGCCGGAAAAAGGCATGGGTTGCTGTCCTTATTTCAGCCACATGCCCCCTCCAGGTCACGCACTCTGAGATTGACCCCCTAGGTCGCTACATAATCCTCCAGGGTACTCTCCATGGGATCCCGCTGACTCTGTGTAATCTATACGCGTCTAACTCCTCACAGGTCCATTTCCTATCAAGAATCTTTGCCAAGTTGTCCAGACTTCCACCTGGGGCTTTGCTGATAGGAGGGGATTTCAATCTAGTGTTCTCCCCGACAATGGACAGGCACTCCCTTCGAGGGAAAGCGCCTCCGAGGGCTCTAGTTCAGGCCGCTGTAGCATTCCGTAAATTGGTTAGGAAACATGGCCTACTTGACCTCTGGAGGATAAACCATCCTACAGATCGGTCTTTTACCTTTTATTCCCCCCCCACATCAGACGCACTCTCGAATCGACCTCTTTTTTTGGGAATACTCCGCTACTGCGGATGTTGACAGATGCGCAGATAGGCCCCATCTCTTGGTCGGATCATGCGCCGTTTTCTCTTTCGCTCAAAACTGGGATCCCCTGCACGCGTTCCTGCCATTGGCGCCTAAATGAATCCATCCTACGTAGAGCGGACCTAAAGGAGGAAAATCAGAAAACCCTCACTGACTTCTTTGAACCCCAATGACGGCTCGGATCGTCACCCTCGCCCCTTTTGGGGCAGGCCCACAAGAGTCCTTAGAGGAAATGTATTTCCGTAGGGGCTAGGCTGAAGAGGGACGCCCATGCACAAACTCTATCCCTGCAGCGGCGCCTTCAGTCTCTGCAAACTCTGATGATTGCTATGCCAAACATCGGTACCCTACGGTCTATTGTGGAGACTAGCTCCCGTCTAAAGGATATAACACTACGGAAGGTTGAGCGAATGTTGCTGTATTCCAAACAGAAATTTTACGAATTTGGCAACAAGGTTCACACTCTTCTAGCCAGGCAACTCAAGGAGAGGAAAACTAACTCTATCCCGCAGGCCCCTGAAAGGCCCGGACGGAAACCTTACACTACAATCCAAAGACCATAGGAGAACATGGTTTTGTTCGCTTCTTCTCTGAGCTGTATTCCCTCCCCAAGGATCTCCAGACTTTCGACTCGGAGCTAAACCTGAATATAGATGATTTTATTGCCTCTTCCTCCCTCCCGAGGCTGCCGGCTGATGGAGCTGATAATCTTATCTCACAAATTAGCTTAGATGATCTCACTGAGGTCATCAAAGACCTTCCGACAGGTAAAGCCCCTGGCCCTGATGGATTCTCTTATCTATATTATACTACCCATGTTTAATGCCTTCTTAGAAGGAGCCCCGATACCAGGCGAAATGTCCCACTCCTATCTTACCCTTATCCCTAAGCCCGGGAAAGATCCATCAGATTGTGCAAGCTACAGACCCATAGCCCTTTTAAATTCGGATATAAAGATTTTTTCAAAACTTCTGGCCAACAGACTGAATATTTGGGTTTCCCAGCTGGTACATAAGACCAAGTGGGGTTTGTTCCGTGTCGCTAGGGTGGGGACAACACTCGCCGCGCAATTGAACTGATCGATATCGCAAATCTCCTAAAAAACGAAGCCTTGTTACTCAGGCCTTGATGCGGAAAAGGCCTTTTACCACCTGAGCTGGCCTTTTTCTATTGGGCACCCTTAGGTCTTTTGGCATCACGGGAAATTTTCTGAGAGCGGTGGAGAGTCTTAATTCCTCTCCGTCGGCCTCTGTAAAATTGGCACATGTGACCACCCAGTCTTTTAAAATCTACAATGGCACTCACCAGGGCTGCCCCCTCTCCTCCTTACTCTTCATACTCTGTATGGAACTCCTTGCCTCCCGAATCCGTTCTCATCCGTCCATCTCAGGAATCTGGGTCAAGGACAAGGAATTTAAAGTCTCCCTCTTTGCAGATGATGTCTTATTGACACTTACTGACCTTACCCCCTCACTCTCTAGCTTGCACACTCTCTTGGCAGAATTTGGTAGGGTATTGGGTTTTAAGGTAAACGCCTCCAAGACAGAGGCTCTCCCCCTAAATATTCCGCCTGCAGCTTTGGTAAGCCTACAGACCAGATATAAGTATAACTGACAGTCTTCCTCACACAAATACTTGGGAATCAACTTAACGCATGATTACAAGTCCCTGTATCGGGTGAACCCCCCCCCCCCCCCTTCTTTCAAGAAATTCGCACACTGTTATCCAAATGGCACAACATGACCCTGTCCCTGATTGGGCGCATAAACACGGTCAAAATGTCAATCTTGCATAAATTGCTATATCTCTTTGAAACCCTCCCCGTCCCAATTCCCCTTAGTGTTCTGAAGTCCTTGCAATCAGCAATATTTAAATTTATATGGGCTCATGGTCGGCACAGAATTGCTAAAGATGTGCTGATGGCAGGCAGAGGTAGGGGTGGGTTAGCGGCTCCTAATGTCCTGAAGTACTACTGGGCAGCACACCTGCGTATTATCCCAGCATGGTCTACCCTGCCAGCCTTCTCTAAATGGATGGAAATTGAAAAGTTGTGGTTGGCTCCGTTCCACCCCAACATGTTTCTCTGGCATACCAAGGAACTTCCGAGAACAGGGCCTCTACCAGGCCCAATAGAGTTCACTAAATCCATTTGGAGATACTGTCAGGCTAGATTCCCCTTGGCCTCGAAGGCATCCCCATTGTCCTCCTTTCTCTACACCCCCCTCCTGCCTGCTAGCACCTCTGGTGCCTTTGTAGCACCATGGCAGCAACATAGTTTGTCCCGGTTTGCAGACATTGCGCATTTCCGTACCAGGGAACTGATCCCTTTTGCGGATTTATCTGATACCTTTAGTCTCCCTTCCAGGGCACAGTTTTCATACCTTCAAATTAAACACCTAATGCAAGTGCTTACTGGCGGATCCACACTTTCGACCCCCACTCCTTTTGAAAGGCTGTGTAGATGGGGGCATCTGTCCAAAGGCCTGATATCACAGATTTATACTATTTTGAATGAATCTACCCTGGACTCTGAACCTTACTTCCCCTATATGCACAAATGGGAGGCTTTCTTGGATCGCAAACTTCCCTATCATGTTTGGCAGGTTATTTGGCATAGGGCAGCTACTTCCTCCACTTGCATAACCTATAAGGAAACCAGTATAAACTCCTAATGCACTGGTACCACACTCCGGAGTTACTCCATAGATTTAACCCGGCGATTTCAGGTGCATGTTGGAGGTGTGGTGCCATGCCGGGATCGCTGCCTCACATATTTTGGGACTGCCCTCAGGTACAACTCTTTTGGGCACAGGTTAGCGGGGTCCTTGCGGGGATATTTGGCCGTGGAGTCACGATTGATCCTTCCACATACCTTCTGAATGTCCCACCTCAGGGTTTTTCGAAATCAGAGGCCAAGTTGCTCCTACATGTTCTCACGGCTGCCAAATGCTTGATCTCAGCCTTCTGGAAGCAGACTCTCCCTCCTTTCATACACGATCTACATGTCAGGATATGCGAAGTCCAGTGTATAGAAAAGCTCACCTCTTGTCTGTGCAACACGCTAGATCTTTATGATAAGGTTTGGAAGCCGTGGGTCTCCTACTGGGCTCAGTTACAAACTTAGACCAAACTGATCTAGTCAGAACCGCCTTCTCCTCCCCCCCCCCCTCTCCTCCCCCTTTGGTGTCCCTGTTTCCTCCCCTAAGTCCTGTCTTGTCGCCTGTATATCCGTCGTTTTGTTTTTCACCTCTGTTTGTGTATGGCTAATAGCCTATGTTCTCCTTCATGGTTCTCAAATATTGTGCTTTCAACTAGTCTGTGTGATACATTTGAGTTTTCATTATCTGTACTGCCAGGTATCAATGGGGATCAGTATCCCCTGGGAAATTGTGTTAGGATCTTGGACAGATGTTGGAATTGTTGTATTGAGTTCCACACAGAACATTTTCCCGCTACTTAACAATGTATCATTAGTATTGTATGTCTAGCTACTCTTCGCTTTTGTTTTGTAAAAATAATTGTGAAAACCTTTAATAAAACCACAGTTAAAAAAAAAAAGGTGCAAAGGTACACTAGACAGTTGTTAAAGATCTTGCAAAAACAAATCAATTTGCAATATATGTCCATTAACAATCTCCTACCTATTCTGAGATATCCCCTCTTGTATGGGCTGCATCAGCTCCCCAGGTCACTATAGCTACAGACCTGTTCTCTCTCTCTCCTGATAGGCTGCCAGCCCTGGTTGCTATAACTACAGACCTGGCTTCTACTGCAGCCTAGTAGAAGCAAGTAAACACGCCCCTGAATTCAAACTGAAACCTAGAAAACAGGACTGATGTAAAATGAATTGATGTAGTGAGACAACCCCTTTAAAGTGTAATATAAAGTGTACATCTTCAAGTGATAACCGTCAAGGAGTATAAGCTTGTAAATGAGCTTTCTCTAGCGGATATATTTTACATGCCTAATCTGAGTAAAGTCTTCCTAAATTTGCAAGCAATGGACTGTGAGTATCATATTATTGCTGTGCCAGGACATCTGCTAGTTAACCTTATATGCTGATGAAAATGACAGAGATGGAGCCTGCAGAGAAAGAAACTGACGAAAACTGTATAACATAAATTACGCTGGTGTTGGAAATGGTGTTATCACTCAGATAATTGTAATTGCAGAAATACAGTGTTATTTGATTCCGAAATTATAGGGGGAGAACCAGGATTTAAAAAAGAAAAAAAAAAGTCAAGTACAGGGCCGGACTGGAAACAAAAAACAGCTCTGGCACAAAACTCCCGCCAGCCCACATAGAATAGCCGCTTACCAAATTTCCCTTGGTCACGTACCTTGCCACTTTCTAAAATAAACACTATAACCACAAACTAAAAACAAAAAGTGGCACAGAGAAAGCCCTCATTACGGTGTCAGGGACAGGTATGCACTCCCTTAATTATCAGGGACAAGTCTATGCTGCCACTATACAAGCTCCAATATAACCTAAAACATTGCCCTGTAGAGATCACATAGTGGTCAGACACCAGTTCAGGTATAACCTACAACACCGCCATACGCCATATAGAGACAACATAGAGGTCAGACACCAGCTCAGGTATAACCTACAACACCACCATATAGAGACCACAGAGTGGTCAGACACCAGCTCAGATATAACCTACAACACCGCCAAATAGAGACCACATAGTGGTCAGACACCAGCTCAGGTGTAACCTACAACACCGCCATATAGAGACAACATAGAGGTTAGACCCCAGCTCAGGTATAACCTACAACACCGCCATATAGAGACCACATAGTGGTCAGAAACCAGCTCAGGTATAACCTATAACACCAACATATAGAGACCACAGAGAGGTCAGACACCAGCTCAGGTCACATCACGACTGTGAACAACCCCTGACATCAGGGACTCACAGGAGATGTCATCTCTGATGGGAGTTGATCTCTTCTTCTCTTCTCCATCCGTCCCAAACCTCCATGATGTCTTCCCTGATGAGTCACTCTTCTCCTTTTTTCTCCTTCAGGTACAGAATGCAATGACTTCTTCTCCTGAATTTACCACAAAAACATCTTAGATTCCTCTCTTTTTCAGCACTTCCCACCTCTGTACAAACTCCTCATCCATTAAGCCCCAAATAGTAAAAGTTCTCCCTTTGGTGCCTCACACAGTAATTGTACCCCAAATAGCAAAAGTGCCCCCAGCCAATTATAGGGCCCCCACTTGTGCCACCAGTAGGTAGGTCCACACCCCATATAGTAGACAGGCACTTAGTTAGATGCTCTTTTTAGGTTTGTTAGACCCTAAAAATCAGAAATTAAAAAATTTAGATAAGCGGCATGGAAATAAATAAGCCCCCATTAGGTAGCTATACAAGCCCCCCAGTAGGCAGGTAACTATATAGACCTCCCACAGTAGATAGGTATATTGATACCCTCCAAATGCAGGTAAATAACCCCCCTCAGCAAGTTTACATATTCATTCAGTAGGTAAAGATGTATATAATCCCAAATTAGGTAGCCCATCAGTGGGAATACAAGCCCCTTCAGTAGCCAGATAAGTATAAAGGTCCCCACAGTAGATAGGTAGGTATATAGGTCCCCATTAGGTACCTATATAGACCCTCTCAGGAATGTAGTTAAATAGGCCCCCTAGTAGTTATGTAGGTATACAGCCCCCCATTAATTAGGTAGGTAGACAGGGCCTCCCTCCAGTCATTAGGTAGGTAGACAGGGCATCTTCCAGGAGTTAGGTAGGGATACCGCCACTTCCCATTAATTAGGTAGGTAGACAGGGCCTCTTCCTGTAGTTAGGTGAAAATACAGCCCCCCGTTAATTATGTAGGTAGTCCAGGCCTCCCCCCAGTAATAAGGTAGGTAGACAGGGCCTCCTCACAGTAATTAGGCAGGTAGACAGGGCCTCCTCCCAGTAAATAGGGAGGTAGACAGGGCCATTTCCAGTAAATAGGGAGGTAGACAGGGCCATTTCCAGTAAATAGGGAGGTAGACAGGGCCGCCTCCAGTAATTAGGCAGGTATATTGTCACGGGTGGGCCCGCGACCCCTGTCCCGGGCGTGGGCACACCCGTGGTCTCCGCACGAGCGGCCCCCCGGCCCCCGGGGGCGGGGCCGCCCCCCCCCCGGCCCAGCCACCTTTTATTACCCCCCGCGTCCCTTCCTGCTCCACCTCCGGCGCACGCGTTTCCCCACACTAAGGCGCGCGCGCCCCGGGCCTGTGAAATTTAAAAGGGCCGGCCCCGGTAATTGCTATTCCCGGCCCAGCCTTATTTAAGCCTGCCCCTTCCGGGGGCTGTTGGGGACTTTAGTCCCATTTAGCCTACTGAGAAAGGCCCAAACTTGTTCGACTTAGGCATGTTCCCGGGCTTAATTCGGGACGTAATTACGCCCCGAAATTTACGCGTGGGACGGGGCGGGGGGGAGCGGGGGAGTAAGCGGGGGGGCGGCCTTCGCGGCCCATTGACTTCACTGCGCAGCGCTTTACCCGCTAAAAGTGACTGTGTTTCTCCCCCGCCCCGGCGGATTCGCGGGCGGGGAGGGAAAGTAATCCCTAGTTCTCTAGAGAACTGTGAATTACCGTAAAGAAGGGCCGTTTTCGGCCCGTAAAATTTGGGGCCTTGGGCGTAATTTGCACCGAAATAGGGGCCTTTTAAGCCGGTGAAAAATGGCCTTACGTGTACCCTTCATTAGCTTCCGTTTCCCCGACCACGCATCTTGCCCCCGTCCCCGACCACGCCTACCCTGACCCGAACCATTTCCGCCCGCCCTGCCCTTTTGCCTGTCCCCGAACGGCCTGTGACTATTTTCTGCACCCACGCTATATTTGGCTGCCCGCAAGCAAGCACGTCAGGGGGAACGACCCGGTGACTCCCGCCGCAGCAAGTCCATCCCCCTTTGCGGCGGGGTCTGGTGAAAACCAAAAACCCCACTTGATTCCCTTCCCTGGGCTGGGGTTTCCCATCCCTTTCGGCGGCCAGTGGATCCCTTCTACTCTGGGTTCTGAAATATATATTGTTCCCCCCTTAATAAGGAGCTGGGGGGCCCCCACAGGACCATTGATAGTTTTGGGGGCACATATAGGGGGTGGGGGCCTTTGGGTGGTGGGAGGGCCTATAGGGTGGGCGGGGCCCCTTTGGGGGAGGGGACCAAAAAGGGGGGGTCAGGGAGGCCCCATAGGGGGCTTAGGGACCTAAAACGGGATAGGGAACATATTTAAAAATAAAAATACCACCTGCAGGTAGAGGGAGCCCCTACGGGAGCCCCTAAAAGGGGTTAGGGACCCAAAAGGTATTTGGGACTACGAATGGAGCCCAAAAGGTAGTAGGAGTCCAAAATTGGGTTAGGGAGCCCATATAGGGGGATAGGGAGGCCATATAGGGTGGTCAGGTAGGCCATATGGGGGCTAGGGAGACCATATAGGGGGTGGTCAGGGAGGCCATATAGGGGCTTAGGGAGCCCATAAAGCGGGATAGGGACACAATATTAATAATAAAAAATACTCACCTGTCACCCTCCTTTCCTCTTCTCATCAATTTCTCCTGCCAGCTCCGGGTCACAGGCTGCAGAGCAGGCGGCGCGATGACGTCATATCATTGCGCCACCTGCGTCGCAGCCTCCAGTGACTGAACGGCCAAGATCAAAAGATCCTGGCTGTTTTGTCTGAGCCGTGATCTCTGAATTGCTGGGTCTATGAGACCCAGCAATGCAGCTGTGTGGCGTAAGCGACTGGACCGGCCCCTGAAGCTGTGCCTCAGGCTGGTACTCAGGATCCCCTCCGGGGGGAATCACCAGCCCACACTCCCCCCCCCCCCCCCTGACGCCCCACCCCCCACGGAGGACCCTGGCGACCCACTGGCCCGGTTAATTGTATCGCCAGTCTGGGCCTGGTCAGGTGGTTTATGCTGTCCTATCTGAGAGCAGGATGTGAAAGAGGGAGAGACAAAGAGCTCTGTGATATATAGGTTTATATTATATAGATCAAATGATTAATAGCAGGATTTCTGAATGAAAAGCAGAGAAAACTGTGATAGTGAAACTGAAAGTACTGCTCTATTACCCTCTATTACATAACCCTTTATATCACAGAGCTCAGCCCCTCTCCCTCTATCATATAACCCTATATATCACAGAGCTCAGCTTCCCTCCCTCTATTACATAATCCTATATATCACAGAGCTCTGCTCCTCTACTCTATCATATAACTCTATATATCACAGAGCTCAGCTTCTCTCCTCTATTATATAACCTATATATCACAGAGCTCAGCTTCTCTCCTCTATCATACAACCCTATATATCACAGAGCTCAGCGTCCCTCCCTCTATTATATAACCTATATATCACAGAGCTCAGCTCCTCTTCTCTATCATATAACCATATATATCACAGAGCTCAGCTTCTCTCCCTCTATCATATAACCCTATATACAGGGGCGTAACTACCGTGGTAGCAGACGTAGCAGCTGCCATGGGGCCCGGTCGCTTAGAGGGCCCGCATCCTTGGGCAGCTGCTATCAGGTCCGCTACCCCGGTGACGCCGCTCCTGGGCCCGCCGGCAGTGAACATAACAGAGAAGCTGGGCCCGGCGCATGCTACCTCTGAACGCCCGGGCCCTCCGGCCCGAGCGTTCAGAGGCAGCACTGCCTGGAGATAGCAGAGCGGAGCGTCGCTGCTCTACTACTTCCCCTGCCGACTCTCTGTGATCACGTTGGCGACGTGGTGACGTCACATCACCGCGCTGCCCGCGCTGAGCAGAGAGGCTGCAGCACGGCTCATCGGGGGGAGCGTGGAACGAGGTAAGTGATTTCTTATTTTACCTGCCCTGCCTGCCTATATAAAGCCCCCCTAAGCTTGCCTATATAGCTCCTATAGCCCCCCCTGAAGCCTGCCTATCTACTTATATGGGGCCCCATAGCTACCTAAACCCTGCCAACCTTCCTATATGGCCCCTATAGCCCACCTAACCCCTGTCTACCTGTATGGTTCCCTATAACTACCTAAACCCTGCTTGCCTATATGGGGACTCTATTGCCTACCTAAACCTGGCCTATCTGGGGACCCATATATATCTAAACCCTGCCTGCCTAAATGGACCCCATATAGCCAGGGGGGCAGGGAGGGAGGTACTGGAAAAGTGAGGTTTCTACGATATTTGTGTCTAAATCTTCAGGGACAAGTGGCCGGGAGATGTCATGATGGTGGTCTGGACCGGATGCAGAACAAAAGAGAAAGTCAACGACGCGTCAGAGAAACGTCACCTGCGAGTCACAAGATGTAACTACACTTTAATCACATAGTCTGTGTACACTGATATCTACCACTATATGGGCACTGTGTGGTGGTAATATACAGTCTACAGAGCCTGTGTACACTGGTATATACCACTATATGGTCACTGTATGGTGGTTATATACAGTCTGCAGAGCCTGTGTACACTAGTATATACCACTATATGGTCACTATATGGCGGTACCATTGGTCTTTGTATACCGATCAGTAATAGTGTAGGGGTATTATTCAGTCACTATGTGGTGGTAATTTGTGGTCTTGTTCAGGCGGTATAATCAGGTCCTTATGTAGTAGAGTTATTGGTAATGTTGGTTTGGTATAGGGGGGATTTGTTTGGTGCGTATGAGGGGTGATATATAGGGGTGAGGTAATCACTCCTTGTATTATCTACATTATCTAACAGCATGTCCTGGTAAATGTTCGTGGTCAGGGAGGTGGGCGACTGGTTCCCTGTAACAAGGCTTAGACTACATCCATCCTAGATGTACTATATAAGTGAAAGCATTTTTACTCAAATATGTACATACCTATGAATAATGACTTTAACACAATAAATAGACACTTTAAATTGCTGAAAGTTTCCCCTGTATTAAAGAATATAGGAACACCTTCTAACACTTTGTAGAAAAGTATTTAAAAAAATGTGAATGATATACAAATATTGAATGTGAAGAGGTTTACAGTGGGTTAAATTGGTACTACATGAGATGAATGACATTTGTCTGGCCTAACCATATAATTTCAAAACCGTAGAGGCTCTTCATTAGGTGCTATAGTCTGACAATTAGCTTCTTCTACATAGTAGTTGTTTTCAGATCGAGTCTCCAGGGAATCTAAACAGTTTAAAAGAACTGTGACCCCATTTGTTTCTCTAAACACTAGATCCTACACCAGATGATCAAATATAATTTAACACAACTACGGGAGATACCATAAATGTCTGATTGGCTTTACCCCTTTTAGGTTACAAGACTCACAACAACAGTGACAGGTTGAAGCCATGCACACAGGAAGGCTGTGTTTACTCAGCATAGATTTGGTGCAGATTTTTGGTGTGCATTCATATGTGGCAAAAAGAATCAGCACAGAGCTCACCTTATATGTAGCAAACTGCCTTAATTTAGTTCTTTGACTAATGCTTGCACTCGCGTCTGTTAGGATTTTACTTATATAGAATCAAGTGTTCTGGAAGGTATTAATACTCTCTGGATTTTTCTAGAATATTGTGTCAATGTTAGTTACTAATGCTTTATTATACTCGTTTTTGCACTATACCGTATAACTGTATGATTACATGTTTTCAATAAAGTTATTTTTGAAAATTAAAAAAAAAAAAAAAAAAAAAAGAATCAGCACAGAGTTTGGGAAATGCTATGGATTTTTGATCTGGTTTTGCTACCATATCTATAGTAGAAATCTTGTGACACATCTGAATATACCTTTAATCCCTTTAATGATCAGTCTGGCCAAGCCTGTTTAGACCTCAGGGACCAGGAGTTGTACTTTTAAAAGACACCATTCTGGGGAACATACAATTGTATGATTGGTATTAATTAGCTTTTAACTTTTTATTAATTTATTACAAAGGAGTGAAAAGCCAATTGATTTAAAAAAATATGTTTTATGCCACCGTATTCGCCGTTGTTGTCATAACTTTTAGATTTTTTTTCATTGATGTAGCTACAAGGACCTGTTTTTTTTGTATGAGGAGTTGTAGTTATTCTTACCATTTTGGCTGCATATCATTTATTGATTAATTTCTTACATTTTTTGGCCAAATAAGTCATCTTTTTTGTGCAGTGTGCTATGCAAATTCATAGTAATTTATCTTTATCTATGTAATGCTACTTTTGTGATAGTATTAAATAGGTATTTTTTTTAGTAACCTTTTAAAAAATTAAATAATTTTAATAAAAAAAAAAATTTCTTTAATAAAAATTCTTAAACACAGTTTTACTTTTTGTTGTTGTCCCACTAGGAAAGTTAAAACAGTAATCCTTTGATAGCTTGTGCAATGTTTTCAACTACTCAGAGTTACACTGACAGTTAACCTATTAAGAATGATCTGACACAGTCTAAGCACAGGTGTCCAACTGCCGGCCCTCCAGCTGTTGGGAAACTACAACTCCCATCATGCATTTGTATAATCTATAACAGTGGGCATGATAGGAGTTGTAGTTTCCCAACAGCTGGAAGGCCGGCAGTTTGACACCCAAGGGTATGTTCACACTAGGTAATTTCAGCACACATTTCGCCGCGTATTTGCGCTCTAATACGAGCAAGAAGTGCGCCGAAATTATGGTATCATAGAGAACTATGGATTACGCCTCCTCTCCCAGCTCGTACAATATGATCGTATCGTATGCGCGAGGAGATAAGTGACATGTCAATTACTGGCGGCGACTACCCGCCACGAGTAATGACTGCCACTGAGGCCCGCAGGCAACCCCCCCCCCCCCGCGCCACAGGAGTACGTGTGTATTAGCGTGGGCTCCCGAGACACGCGACGCTCCGCAGTACATCGTGTGAACATACCCTAATAAGCAGACACTGATGACAGCCCTGGGGGTCCCCAGCTGCTATAGTAACCCATTAGAACCTCATAATTGCATTCCTGGATGTTGATGGCCAGGCTAAAGGGGTTCCCTTTCTTTGTCAAACACTTCATATGCTGTGTTTGCTATTGGTTGTGGCATCTATAGGGTTAAACTGTCCAGACTTACATGAGGCAGGAACTAGAAAATACTCATGGCAGATATTTCTACCATTGTTTCACAGAGCCCCAGCCAGCTTCAGACTCACACTTCCTGGCTAGTCTGTGGGTGTTTCTACAGCAGTGATTGGCATATCAGCTCTGCTGTTCCTAGCTGATGCTGTTAGAGACATTAGTGCTTGAGGTTTGTAAACTGTTGTGCACAAGTTTACAGAGCTCTTAAGGGTTGGAGTTTGTCAGTTATATGTAATTACATTAAAAATAGCAAAGTTATTCAGCAGCAGGTACGTTTTTCTCTCTGTAATGACAAATACAGCTTTGCTTTGCTAGCTCACATCTGTAGCCAGACATCCTGCATGGATCTTGTCATTGTTTTTCCCTCTATCATTAATGTCCCTGTAACAGGCACAACTATAAATAGAAACTAGAAGAGCTAAAATTTCTGTCACTATTGTAGACCCATTCATGGCCTGCAGGAAGTGTGAGCCTGAAGAAGCTTTGAAGAGTGAAAATAGCTAATAGGACAACCTCTTTAAACTTCTCCTTCTTGCTGGATCCATTCATGGCTTTGGCTCAAAACACTTGCATCAAAAACTTGGGCTATTTTTTCTGTCTAGACGACAGACACCACAGCGGAAACACAACGGACCCATTGTTATCAATAGGATCCGTCGGGCGCCATGGGTGTCCATTTTGAAACAGACCCTTAGGTGTCCGTCTTCACCTCTGTGACAAGGGTTCCAAACAGAACCTCCAACAAAGATGTGACCCAAGCCTAACAGTGAATTTACAGAACTACAGTGTTTTTGCACAAAATTGCAGCAAAATACTAAAAAAGTGCATATAAATATGTTTTTTTTTTTTTTTAAGACTATTAAATCCTAACGATAGGCATTTGATAATATCAGATCAGTGTGTGGGGGGGGGGGGGGGTGGTCTGACTCGTGGAACTTACTTAAATGGCAGTAGGCTACAACATGAGGCATAGCCTCGACCATATATTGATTATATTTATAAAACAATAAAATAAGCAAAATAAAATAAAGCCTTCGCCCACAAAAAAGTGCACACAATAGCTGTAGGTGCTAACAAGTTGATTTTACTCAAAATATATGTCAAAATACATGTAACCCAAAACATATAATAATTAACATACAATTATTAACCCAGCTACCAATTTTTATCTGTTCTACCCAGACCCTAATAAATTCTGTACTTGGATAATTATTAGGGACATGTCCTTTACGCCATAGTGAAGTCATTCACAACACAATGTATACATTCTTGACATCACTGAGCATAGGAGGATTCATTTTTGGGTATATTTTATTGCTTAACCAAACTACTTTAACATTGGTGTCACAAAGTCAGAACTAGACCTTAATGCAATGGGAATTATAAAGGAAATATGTATACTTCTTCTTACTAGCTCCACTCCATCCTTAAGCAGAACTTGAATAAATTAGGATTTTTTTCTCTGTCTTTGCTAACTTTCCCCCCCCCATAAGTATATCTATATCGGCCACAATTTGAAAGAAGATTAATTTTTTGGCTAAATTCTATTGCTTAACCAAACTACCTTAACATTGGTGTAATAGCATTTTTGGAAAAAATTTAGTTTTTGTGACAGCTTTTTTAATCAAAGTCAGAACTAGATGCAAAAGCAAAATATAAATGAAATATGTATACTTCTCACTACATCCACTCCTGCCATTGCCTCAAAAAATAGAATAGAAAACTATACCAGCCACAATTTTCAAGAAGAACATTCGCTTTCAGTATCAAGACCCAGGACACCGCCAGTTATGAAAGGGTAAATTTGCATAAATGACAACAGCAAGTTCAATCATATGTGGGCAAATAGAACAGAGAATTTAACCTTTCAACCTAATAAGATATATATTTTAGAATATTTAAATATCCAAACATCCTAATATTACAGCAAAAACATCCAAAACAACTATTGGGGCTTAAATAAATAGTTTTTGGGCCATTGATCAAAAATGCTCATAGACAAGGTAATAACACAAATGATGTCTTAAATACATAATCAAACAATAGGTTACGCAAAGTAATAAAATAAGTTGTACTATATAACTAGCTATAAAGAAGAAATATGCCCCCACAACTAAATCTGTGCCATTACCTCTTAAAACGTTTCACAATTCCTTGCTAGCAAGTGTTATAAGAAACAAAAAAAAAAAAAGCATCAAGCAATATTTTATATGTAAAGACAAACTTATGTTCCATAGTACTCTTCACTAAATTACATCTTTTTTCCACGAAAAAAAAAATTCTAATGGACAGACACGAGTTCCTCTAATTTTCCCCTCTTATCTTCTATGCTAGGTATGTGCGCTGGGTTACACTCACATGAGAGATGCTGTGTATGGAGAAGCAGCTGCACCACCTCTGGAGCCACACTGTGCAATAATAATAACTGATGTGATCTAAACTCTCCTGTTCAAAGACTTCCTCAACGCCCCACCCTCCAGAGATTCCCTGTACCCAGAGAGCCTGTTTCCTACCAATTGTAGCCTATGAAACAATGCAGGTGACCACTTTGTATTGTTCTGCAACTATTTGTTGGATACAGTATACAAACGTTGCTATTTGTGCCTATTTTTCCATCTTTAGGACATGTTTAGGACATTGTGAGGATACTCTGTTTTAAACTTTAGTACATGATTCATAATTTTCAACTAGAAAATCAGTCATAAGTGAACTCAACTACCATCAAAATAGTAAAACAAGGGAGGTTTTGTTGAGTATACCTGTTTATTTCATTGAGTGGGACATAAACATATGGCAGTGCTGATCTCAACAAGCAACAAAGAATCAGGCATGTTGACAAACTACAATAATTAGGCTGACCCCATACATCTTAGATTTTCTGCTAAAATTAGAGGGTTAGACAGACACCTATGGCCACATGCAGACTGGGACAAGGTATTATGGTGCCCTAGGCAAATAAAGCATATAGCGCGCTCTCAATGGAAAATTCAGCCTACTCCATACCTCCTTGCACCCTCTTTTCTGCCTGGGATGAAGTGACGTTTTAACTTCGCCTGCCCATTGTCCCAGCCCTGGACACATACATGAAAACTGTCTAGGTCTTCATGTTCATAGCAACCAGTCAGAGCTCCATATTTATTACATACAGTGCTCAGAAAAAATTAAAGGGGAGCTCTGGGCAATATAAAGTCTTAAACCTAGATAGTTTTCATACATGTCGTCCCCCCCAGTGTGTATGGCCAGTTTTAAGCTAAAAGTGCCCAAACAGGTAAGTCGGCCAAACATGCCAATTTGGGGAAGATCAGCGGTCTCATGTGTGGGGGGTGTCCCAACATTTTACCCTAATAGTAAGTGTTAGGAATGAGAATCATTGGGAATGCTGGATTTCAACCTACAGTATGAGTCAGTGCCAATACCCTTCTTATTTCACTCTACACATGAAAACAAGTGCAGGCTTAACCGGGCTGTGACTGCATGTGTATGAGAAAGAAGGGGGACACAACTGTGCTGCTGAAGATGTATGGGCATCTTTATTAGATTTAAACTAGCTATGAACATGAAATAACTGTTAGCCAGCAGCCTTTTCTCCTGGCCCAAGCATGCATGTTTATTTCAATGGGGACAGGGTAATAAGCTGCTAGCTCCTCGCTAAATTCTTATAGCTTCAGCAAAAGGTCTGTATAGGTTTTTCTTTTACCATGCTGTTTCTGTTTCACAGAGCCTGCTCTTTATAGCCTTTCTGATCGGACAGTGGTTGAGTCTACAACAGTAGTTGGTATATCAGCTATGCTATTCCTAACTGAGCCTATTACAGGGATTTTGCTAACAGCAGGTTGTAAACAGTAGGGCTGAAGGCTACAGAGCACAAAAGTTTGAAGTTTGTCAGTAACAGCGGCAGAACTACAACCGCAGCAGTTGTAGCTATTGATATGGGACCCACTGTCACTGGGGGCCCGATTGGCAATGAACAGTAACTTAATTTTCACATCCCGTTGCCTGCCACTAGGGGCCTCTATTGACATGTGATAGCATCATATGCCAGGGCCTGGCCAGCAGTGAACAGTAATTTACTGTAACTTGCTGTTCACTGCTGGCCAGGCCCGAGCATCCGGATGCAGGTGGTGCGATGAAGTCATATTATTGGGCCGCCTACACTGGGCTTCATTCAGAGAAGCTGGCCTACAGCTCATTGTGGGGACGTGGATACAGACCTATATACCTTCAATAACTGGGGCCCACCTATTGACTTAATTGGGGCCTACTTACTGCCTGCCTACCTACCTGGGACCTGTATACCTAAAGTTGGGACTACCTACGTAACTGCAGCCTACCTGCCTGGGGCCTATGTACCTACCTTTCTGGAGCCTTCCTACCTACCTTTTTACCTGGGACTTACTTACTGCCTACCTATCTACCTGGGGCCTATCTACCTACCCAACTTGAGCCTACTGCCCTTCCTAAAGCCTACTAACCAACCTCCCTGGAGGCCAACCTAACTACCTACCTGGTAATATCATTTCTGTAGCACAATTACCAGGGGAGAAGTCATCTGTTCCTCCCCACCTCCCTAGGAGACTGTGCCTCCAAGCTATGGCATATACTTGCTCTCTTACTCATGGGGAGTTTGTACAGATGTGGGAGACAGTAAGGGAGTTGCTGGAAAAGTGCTAATTCTAAGATATTTCTGGGCATATCAGCAGGAACAGGTCATGGCTGGGAGAAGTCATCAAAGCGGTCTAGATCAGATGTAGAAGAAAGGAGAAAGTGAACGACTCATCAGAAAAAAAGGTTTTCATCCCATTAGTATCAAAAACATAGCACTGAAAAGTCTACACGCATCTTATGCTTTTCGAGTCCTCCCACAGACTGAAACACGCAAGATGCGTGTAGACTTTTTAGTGCTGTTTTTAATATGTTTTTGATATTAATGGGATGAAATAAAGTTTACGGGAATTTTTTATCATATTCCGGGTGCTGCATAATCTTTTGTAAGGTTTTAGAGAGTGAAGGTCACCGTGGTCAGCCAGGGCAGCTGTAGCAATGAGAACAGAGAAAGGTGGTGGATAACCTAGGAAAGCTTGTGTACAAAATTAGGAGATAAGATTTGTTCTAACTCTGAAAATACGCAAAATCCAAATAGCAATGTATTTGGTAATAGTCTATTTACCTTTGCCTAGTTTGAAGCTAATCATTGTGGTGAGAATAACCTCTGAACTGTTTCAATTTTTAAAGCCCCCACCTTTAGTGAACAGCTACTGTTGTTTCTGAAAACCTGTAAAAATTTGGCTGTCCTTGGACCTTGCGCTGAATCACCACCAATGTCTATGGGGTTGTCTGTTTTTTGTTTCACTCCAGAACAGGTTAAAACACTGAACTAGTTTTTTTTTTTTTTTTTTATTTCAACCAAAGTAACTTTCCTAATAATTTTTCAATATTCATAATGCTTTAATACAGGGGAGTAACTAGAATTCATAGTGCTCCATAGCAAAATGAGGTGAAGTTCCACCACTAAAACAGCAGCATAAGTAGCAATAAAGGTATAAATAATGCCACATATGTCAGGGAACCCAAATAGTAGTGCTGGAGAGCAGAAAGCCACCAACTACTTTTTCCCTAGAACAAAGAACGTTCTTGTAGCAGAATGGGTCCCCTCAACCTCTGGGCCCTATAGCCGGTTGCTATGGCTATAGTTATGCCCTTGGTTATTACATGTTTGCATCTTTCTTTCATTTTATCCTTAACGTTACAGCTGCAACGCACCTATTATGCCAGGTAGTTCTCACATCCAGCAATACTTGCCCATCACAGTACCTTACTCGATGTGAAGTTTTTTTTTTTAATGGATTTAGAAAAACATGTGCGTTTAATCAAAATAATTTCCTTTCATGTATGTTTCATGAAGCCAGTATGCTGACCTGTTAATTATTCAGTGCATCAACCGATTTGGATCTTTGCTAAAAAGAAAAAAGCCAAGAGAACATCTATGTGTGATAATTCTGTAATTTTTCCAAAGGGTTATTTATAAAACTGCAGAATTATAGGTCATACTCAACCAAACCAGTATTCAAGACACTCAGGTTCTTCTTAGCACTCGGAACATATAAAACAGCGCTTTCTAATTTAAAGTCTACTATCCTGTTCTTGCAAACAAATATTGGTAACTAAAAGTCAGCACTCACCAAAGATTTAGACTTTATCCAAGCACCTGTGCTGAGTCCAATTGAAGCGCAGTCAGCCTTCAGTCAACGCCCGGTATCTTCGGCTCACGGCAAGAGCCCAACATGTGAAGAAGTACAACAAGACCCAGCGGACTTCATGCATAATTTATTTACTGCTTTTATTGCTTCACTTCATAGCAGGGGGTACACAGACACTACAACGCGTTTCGGGCAAATGCTAGCCCTTGATCACGGAAAGTACCTACTTTCCCTGATCAAGGGCTAGCATTTATCCTGTTCTTGCTTAAGCATAATGGCAGAAATTGTAGCTGAATGTATATTTCACACATGACACACATGACATATTTCTTTGCCAGCAAATTCGCTTTCAGACTAAAAATCATATTTGCTAGGAATTCAAACTATTCACTTCTAATGACGCACCCTCTTTTGTTAGAAAGGAAAAGGATGTTTTGGTCAGTTTTATTCAACTTCCAAAGTCTGTACAAAAAAACAAAGGCATAAGGAAATCTTATGGCGTTCACTTTGATGTTCATAAAGGTTCATGATGTTTGAGAATGATCCACCTAAAAGGGGATGTCCACTTTATATTGTTTTTATTTATTATGGAGATCTTAAGAAGTCATACAAAGTTTCTAATATAGATGTGTCCTATACCACTTATATTCATGCAGTAGGCTCCTATCTAGAAATAAAAAAAATGGCAGTCCACATTTCTGTCCATAGTAATGACGCCTATGGACTAAATATGGTGTTAGACAAGTGACCTCCTGGCAGGGAGGTAGCTGCAGGGTCACATGACATCTATGGGGTAACGGAATAGGAATAATGATGGAATAATTATTAATATTGTTATTCTAGTAACTTCTGTCCGTAGTTACGTATATAACTGCTGTCTCTGATATGTAGCAGTGGTTGTTCTAAGTTAACATACCCCCTATAAAAAATAGGGCTGTTAACTTCTTTTTTGCTGAATTTTGCAGATAAAAGGTTGCCACCAATGAAAATGATGCTTGTAGGAAAAAGATGGACTGCAGAAATCTCAACAGACCTCAAGCAGTCGGCAAGATGCTGCAGCAACAAGATAAACATATTGATACATTGGGGCAGATTTATCAAAGCAGTTGTGCCAGAATTCTGGCTCCATTTGCGCCAGAAACCAGCCTTTTGCCACATTTACTATGTGTTTTAGACAGTTTCAGACACTTCTGTGCCTCGTCCGACAAAAGGGGCGCGACCTTGTAAAAAGGGGTGTGGTTTCGTGTGAAGGGGCGTGGCTTAAGTGTGACCAAAAATTCGCCCAGATTTTGTTGCCGTTTCTGGT
This sequence comes from Phyllomedusa bahiana, assembly GCA_025379985.1. Lineage (NCBI taxonomy): Eukaryota > Metazoa > Chordata > Amphibia > Anura > Hylidae > Phyllomedusa > Phyllomedusa bahiana. The sequence continues at coordinate 69,789 of JAODAL010011440.1, forward strand.
GTGAAAGTAAGACAACTTAATTGTGGTACAGAGTTAGACTAGACAGTTCTAACCTGCACCAGATTTATCAACACTATGATAAATGTGGCGCATTATAAAACTGTCTAGTCTAACTTTACACTGTCTAAAATTAAGACTATTAATAAATCTGCACCATTATCTGCAATTCTGCTATACAAAGCAAATTTTTTTTTTTTTCAACACTTAGCCTCAGCTTTTTCTTCTTGCCTTCTTACATGAGGAGGCTGCCAATGCATTGTCTAACAAATATGTTCTGCTTCAATTACATTACAAACTTCGGAGTGGCTTCTGTGAGCCCTGATCTAAATCCTATTGAAAATCTGTGGAAGGAGTTGAAACATGCAGTCTGGAGAAGACACTTTCACACCCGAGACAGCTAGAACAGTTTGCTCACAATGACTGGGTCAAATAACTGTGGACAGGTGCAGAAGTCTTAATGAGTTTGCAGCGATTGCTTCAAAATCTTGTGTAATAAAGTATTAAAGGGGTTTTGCCACAAAGTAAAATTGACGTGGGAAGTTTGTAAATTAAATAACCATTTTCACCATTCATCATTATTAAAAATTCTGGCCCGTTTTTGTCTTAGCTGCTCCTTTAGTGATCCATTGTTTACAGCTCATCTCCAGGCGATAAGACCAGGGCTGAGAGCTCCTCAGTCTTGGTCAGACATCACCTCTCCTTGCAGGCAGCTACTGAGTGTTCAAACCCCAGGTGCTGTCATTCTACTCCCGTCCTCTGTACTCCTTAGTAATTAGTCAAACAGTGCAAATAAATAAAAAAGAAACCTCAAATCAGGTCTGGTGATTTGATAAAGAGAAAAAAAATCCACAGGTTTGGTTCCTGAAGGGATTTGAACCGAGGACCCTTGTGTCTGGAGGCAAAAGTTACAGTGTAGCCACTTAGAGTTCTACACATAAACAGACCTTTCTTTGACTACAGAGCGGAAAGGCCTGGTGTTGTCATCCTGCCGAATCACATGATATGCAATTCAAACAAATCACACACACCCCATTCTGAGAACACAGAGCTGAAAAGCTGGATACAGGAGGTATGAAATGAGATTGTGACAAAACCCCTTTAAGTTGAGGATACTATCATTTTTGTACAAACTCGTTTCATTAATTGGTTTTTTAAAAATGTTTCGGTTGAAACAATTCAAATCAATCTCTTATTTACATTAGTTGATTTTCAGTAAATTAAATCTATTTTAGGGCATCAACAATTTGGTCAAATTTGTTTAAAAGGTCCTCTTTAAAAAAGGGAACCTGTTCGGTGGTTTATGCTTCCACTGAGTTCTGTGACAAGTTTATATTGCAAAAAAGTGCTCTAGGACCCAGAAAGGTTAGAAATATGTTTTTGTACAGATTTTTTCCTTTTTCTTGTTAAAGGTTCAAATCTAGAACCTGAATCTGCTTCTTGTTTATTTCTGATGTAAAACGGATTCCTGCTGAATTCATATTTAGATGCTCAAGAAATGTATAGGACTCTTCTTTGGTCCCTTTCCATATGTATATTAAATCATCTATAAACCTCCTGTAATACACAATGTTAGACCTATAAGGATTGTAATCTAGAGCATGCGCAATGGGAGATGTGGTTTCAGGGATAGGGCGGAAGTGACACAGGAACAATAGAGACTTCCGTCCAAGTCTGTGAAAGACCGGGGAAGGGGGATATTCTACACAGAAAGGAAACTTTTAAGATAAGTTATAAGTTTATATGTTATAATATATAGACGTATGGTATTTTAATGATGAATTAAGGTCCCAGCACCGTAGGGGTTAAATCGGAGGCAAATAAAAATAACCTTTGGAATGGGATACACCCCCAAAAGAAAGCGGAGGGTGTGTTTGGTTTTTGCGCTATGTAAGGGGCATTTTATGAATGTTTGTCACTCCTGATGAAGCACGAGATGATTTGTGCGAAACACGTTGAGTTTTAAAATAGTTTTTTTCTTTTTTATCTATTTTATGATATACACATGTTAAATATTAAAAATATTGCATAAAGGAATTATCCCTTGCAATTTTTGATCTAAAATCGATATAGAAGCGCTGATAGTATTCCTTTTAAGGTTTTGGAGCATCCAAAGAACTTTGTTCAATTTGGACATAAGTTTATATGATTTGGAGCAGGATTTTTGAGTAAAAAGCAGTGAAGGAAAGCAAACAAAGTAAACTACTGCTTACCCTGCCCAAATACATTGATTGACAGTTTGCTCTGTACACACTCATGCAGGGAAAGCTGTCAATCACTGTACGTTGGCAAGGTAAGCAGGACTCCGGTCAGGATTTTCTCTACTTTTTACTCAGAAACCCTGTTCCAAACCATATAAACCTTTATATCACAGAGCTCAGCTTCTCTCCTTAATTCATATAGGTGTCAGGTAGATGGTTTATGCTACCCTGATCAGTTCCCATTTAGGCTTGTTTTTCTTAAATTTTATTTTTTTAAAACTGAATAGATTTAAATTGCATTATTATTATTATTGGTTCATCTTAGCTCAGTCCTGTTTTCTTGGTTTCGTCTTGAATTCAGGGGCTTGTTTACTGGCTTCTACTAGGCTCCAATAGAAGCCAGGTCTGCAGCTATAGCAACCAGTGCTGACAGCTTATGATATATCAGAAGAGGTAGGACATACAAGAGGGGATATCTAGTAATAGGTTAGACACTGTTAACGGACATATATTGCTTGTTTTTGCAAGATCTTTAACATAAAAAGCAATCCTTGTAGTGAGACAACCTGTTTAAAGAAAAAACAAAAACAAAACAAAAAAAAACTTAAGAACAAACTATGTTCTTTCAAATAAGGATGAGTGTCTCCCTCCCCTCTTTTAGCATCACATAACAGCTTCCAACATGCCCAAATGGGAAGAATTTGTTTACCACAGTACTAGACATTTTAAGATTGCAATTATCTTTTTGGGGTACTTGTTTCAGAAAAAAGAAAAAATTAAAGATGAACAAGGAATGTGAAACTTTTTTTTTTTTAACAAGAGCCATGAAATATATAAACAAAAAATAAAAAAGGGACAAAAATGGCATAGTCAACCTTACTTTTACCATACCCATTCAAAAATTGGTTGGCTATTGTACTGATAGGAGTGTCCCTAGGAACTTTGAAAAAAATTAACACATTAGGCCTTCCAGTGTGCCAAATCTCCATCCTTTATCTATATACTAGTCTAGTCTAAAGTGATTTGGCCTAGCAGAGCAGTCATGTCCTGACCATCAAGAGTCTAAACTTACATGATAATCTTATAGACAACAGTGTGACTGAAGATGGGGCAAAAGAAATAGGAATAAATAAACTGCACTCTTAAATGATAAGCTTTGTTTGGACATAATAAAAATCATAAGTCTGTAAAGCGTAACTTAATAAAAAAGGTGTTTAAAATTTAAAAAAAAAAGAAAAATTTTTCCAAAGTAAAATTCCACACGACAGGGGGCTTATCCCCAAAAAAAAATAAAGAAAATGGAAAAAAGGGTCTTGTTAAATCAGGAACGAAAAACAAAGGAACATCTGGAAAATGATTTGTATTAAAGAAGTCCTTGACGTTTCAAATCTTCTTTATGTTTCTTTTTGAAAAACATTCCCCCCCTTGAGTCTTCATATTCCTCCTATAAACAAATTGAAAGGTCACTGGGACCCTTAAAATGTTTTTAAATTAAAATTCATTAAACAAAGTGGGTCTTGAAATTGTTTGGGTATGGTTTAAAAATCGAAAAAAAACCCAAATTTATGAGCAATACAGGGGTTGTCTCACTTTCGATTAAACTAGGAACTCCCATTCACATCTGAACGTAGAGGTAGTTGGGACTCTACCATAGAACGGAGAGGTTTCAGAGCTCGTTTAGGAGATAAGTCCGGGTCCCACCTATGGCACCGGACCTATCAAACACTGATGGCATATCCTAGCGATACGTCAATGTATGAGGGGGGAAAACAACCCCTTTAAAAGGCTGTGGGGAAGGTCTAAAAATCGAAAAGATTACAAAAAATGTTTTGGGAACCCCCACCACAAAGTAAAAAATTTTTAAGGGAAGGGTTATGGTTGTCTCACTACATCGATTCATCTTACTTCAGTCCGGTTTTATTTTTGAATTTGGGGTTTTTTTTACTGGTTTAGTGGTTGCAGTGATGAGTGTGAGGACAAAAGGGAAATGTACCCTATAGTGACCAGAGGCTGGCAGTCTAGCAAAAGGGGAGACCCAAAAACAGGTCTGTAGTTTATATTGATCTGAGGAGCTGATGAAGCACATAAAAAAGGGGGGATATCTGGGTTGGGGTTGGACATTTTTAATGGACAAATTTTGCAAAGGGACTTTTTTTTTTGCAAGTTTCGTTTTTAAAAAAAAAGAAAATCCTTGTGTAAGACAACCCCTTTTAATTTTATCCCCAGTGGATGCGGGGACTGGGCACATTTAGGTTTTTTAGTTTTTTTTAAAAAGCATTTATTTGTTGGCCCCAAAACCAGGATGGAGGCCTACCCCAAAAAAACCCCATTTTCAAAAAAAAGGTTTCTACTTCTATTTTATTAAAAAATTTAAATAATAAATAATAAAAAAACTTTTGTGTTTTGGCCCAAATTTCCCGGGTTTTTTTGGATTAAAAACCCCTGCGGGCCCCAAATGAAAATAAAAATTTTCCAGCCAAAAACCCAGGGTAAATTTTTTTTCCTGGGGAAAAAAAAAGGGAACAAAAATCTGTAGGCAACAGGCATATTACTATAGTGTACTGGCAACTATAGAGATAAAGATGACTAGATGGTCTTTATGACAGCAGTTGCTTTATAGGGACATTAGGGACACGAACACTCTTCTTCCCTTATTCTTTATACAGCAGCTCTGTTTCAGATGTCTTACAGTACAGTAGAAGGCCCCACAATCTTCCCCTTTTCTGTCTTTAAATGTGAAAAACCTTATGGGAGTTCCACAATAAATTTTAAAGTCTTTTAAAATTTCCCAAAAAAAACAAAACAAAACAAAAAAAAAAAAAGTGTTGACGCGTTAAGTCTTCTACTGCTCTATGGTCAAAATCTTTATGGACGTGGTGTGGTTTTTAAACATTTTAAATTCAATAGCAGAAACAATAAGAAAAGGTGTCTGTGTACTTTTGCCCAGGTAATACATATAAGGGTGTCTTTTGTATCTATGCCATAATCCATTTAGATACTAGTTTAATACTTGCCCCCTTTTTTTCCTTTTACTTTTTTTTCATAAAATTTTTATATGCTATCTGGGAAAAAATTTTTTACATAATTTTGATTTCACAAAAGAACCCTTCTGTTTGTATTCTTTTAGCTTGATAGAAAATCTAACAGTTATTATTTGCACAAATGAGTTATCACAAAACACTGCATGCTTATTGTGTACATGTATTTCGTTCCTCGGCAATGCAGTGTTTTGACATCAGTTGTTGGGTTACTAGGTTAGAGCTGAGCAGAGCAGGTATATCTGCACACAAGGGTCTGTGTCAGACACCAAACAGATATATAAAACCCACGAGGCTTTTTTCCAAGTTCCCCAAAATCTTTTTTTTCCTATAAATAATGACTTAATTTCTGAAGTTTAAAAATAAGTAGACAAAAGAAAAAAGTTTTTTTTGCCCTTTCATTAAATGCTTTTGCGACAGTGGTTGTTTATTTCAGCCCTGATATTTGCTCACCTCAGTGTCAGGCTGCCACCTCTCTGATGCCTTCTGCAGCTTTAGTTTGGACCACACTAAATAAAAAAAAAAATAAAGCAGAAAAAATTTAAAACCTGCGAAAAAACCTTTAAAATATTGGGAAAAAAATATCATTTTAAATCAATTAAAAATTTTGCCCACCCCGTTATAAAAGAAAAAAAAACAAAACCCGACATAACCGGACCAGCTCCCCCTTTTAGAACTCGGGGGGTTTGGGCCCCCCACTTTTACAGTTTTTAAACCCCAAAAAAACACTTTCATCTCTTAAAATTTTAAAACCGTTTGCTGGGAAGCAGCAATACCCAAAGGGAGGTAGATAAGTCAGAGGAGTGGTGCCTAGAATTTCAGATAGCTGGATTCGGACATCAGAAATCCTCTAAATGTTTTATTAATATAGATTCATTTAGTCACACAAAAACCCCATCTTGTATGATTTCAATACCCTTTACATTTCCCCCTTTCTTTTGAAAGATTTAAAAAGAGAAAAAAGGTGAGCCTTTTTGTATGAAAAAAAAAGTTAGAAAGAAGACGGTCTTTGTTGCCCATAGCAACCAGAGCTCAGCTTTCATTTCATATAGTGCTCTGTATAAATAAAAGCTGAGCTCTGATTGGTTGCTATGAGCAAAAAAAGACCCGGGTTTTTTTTCTAGAAGTTTTCAATCATAAAAGGGGCCCGTGTGTTTTTTTCACTACATTGTAAAAGGAAAGGGAATGGTTTTGCGTAGTAATATGGTTTTGTATCATTGCCTTTTTTAGGGTGCTTAAACTTCAATTTGAGGGCGTTTTGTCTCAGTAGACTAAAAAACTCACTGTCATTATGAGTAAACCATTACTTACATACATATGCTATTGTTTAGCCATCAAATAATAATGAATATGCACAAGATATTGTATATGGGGATTTTTATAGAATTTTGGGGGAACCTATTAAAATTCCCAGGGAAATGGTCATAAGAAAACCTAAGTCACATAGGAGCAGTTATTCTGTGGCTAACGAACAGACACTAGCACATGGGAGTCATTCATGGCAAGTCAGTATAAAGTACACTTTGGCCAGAATATAATGGAGTCTCTTCTGTGGGCCAGTTGAAGCTGTATGCCGAAACCAAAATCTCTCCTTAAGTAGCCGCATGACCAAAAAGTCTATGCAGGACTCGTTTTCTGGGAAATCCGCCGAAAGGAGATCGACCAAGTAACTTTTTTTAAGTCTCGTTTTTTTGAGATCAGGTCTAATATTTTTATTCTATTGTCGTTCGTATTCTGATCATAGTCATTTCTGTTCTATTTCATTATTTGCCAATTTTCCTATGCTGTTCTGTTTATTATTTGATACATATTTTCTCTGGTCATTGTTGAATTATGTTATTTTTTGTGAAAAAATTTTCTTGTTAAAACTTTCGGTTATAAATTTAAGAAATTCTAAAAAGAGCCTTTAGGAGTGAAATTAAAATTGGCACTTTCTGATACAGGCTTTATGGCCTTCAATTATTAAGTGACTAAACAGATTGAGAAACAAACTCATGTGGAGCAAAATAAGGGTAAGTGAACCATTGCAAATTGTGGGACTTCACACACTGACTTTGTTGTGTATTGAACTTGATGCACTGCAAAGGGAGAAATTGGCAATGAAAATCCACCGAAAGTATACAAGCCATTCTATGTGCAGATATTTTTTTAAAAGCGTGTGAATAGGATTGGCTAACATTTTGCCCAGGATTATTATTCGCAAGTCCAGAGCAAAAAATCCCATCCCTTGTTAAGTGGAAAAAACAAAAACAAACTTACGTGAAACTGCATCCTCAATCTGTGTGACGTTGGCAAAATGAGCAGTATTTGGGATTCCCAGACACCTCATGCCATGTGCATGTCTCCATTCCTAAAAAAATATTAACCAGATAAAATTGGTCACAGGCAATAGCCCACATGATTTCTGTATGGAGAGTTAATATTTTTCTACCTTTTATGAGGGGAATGGAAAAAAAAATAATTGGGGGGTTTTCCAGAATTGATTATACCTTTGGTAGTCTACGACACGGATGTAGATGGCTTAGTAAAGCACTTGAAATTGCCTAGGATGAGGAAAAACAATAACCAATTCATAAGTTGGTATTGCAGCTCAGTTCCACTGAGATGAATGAATGCCCAAAACAACCTGTGGACAGTTGTGGTGGCGTTTCTTCTAAAGAAGTTAACCTCTTGCTGACAAAACAGCTTTGATCCATCAAGGTATGGAATTCACAAGACATCTAAAAGGTGTCCAGTGGAATTGGGGCCCCAAAGGAGCAGGGATCCTTTTTAAACCAAGCTGGTTTGCTCTCCCGGGCAGACTAGTTATTCCAAGTCAACACCTTGAACTCTTCCCAAATATTGTTTAGAAATGGTTTGAAGCACATAGCAGTTGGGGGGGGGTTTTGATCATCGGAAAAGGGGAAAAAGCTACATTTTGCCACATTGTTGTCATGAAGTGTACTTGGTCTGCAACAATGTTTAGGTAAGTGGTATAGATTTGTCTTCTTCCCAAAATCGATTTCAAAAGCAAGCTAATCATCAACATATGCTAAAAAGAAAAGTGATTTTCAGACAATTTTTTGATTGCCCCTAAAGTCCAGTTCTGATGCTCAAACGCCCACTGTCAGCACTTTTGGTAGTGGATAAAAGTCTGTATATTTAGCCTGCAGCTATACAACTCCAAATGCAGCAAGCTGCAAAGCATTGTGTGTTCTGACAATGATCTATCAGCACTAGTATACATTTTTCAGCAACTTGCATTACAGTAGCTCTCCTGTGAAAGCAGACTAGAAAGACTGGTCATCACTACAAAAATGTATCAATTAGCATTAGATGCCAGTCACCGTTTTACTAGCAGTCCTTCTTTGGACCACTTCTTATATGTAGTCAGCCGTTTTTCTTGCTTTTAATGCCTCAACTTTAAAAACTTAAAAACTTGCTTTCTGATATATTCCACCACGGGCAACTGCCCTGAAAAACATGTTATTACTTCTTTTTTAAATCATGGAAATTTGGGTTTGTGCGATTAGTAAAACTAGAACTGTATTTACCATACAGACATATTACAGAACAAAAAAACCCCTTCAAAATAAAGAAATTCTCACCGCAAAGTGGCGCTGAAAAGCCTTGGGGGTTCTGGGGTAAGTGAAATTTTTCGATATTCACATTTGTAGTTTTGTTCTTTCCATGGGCTTTCCCAGCCAATTGGGTATGGGCTGCAAAAAAAAAAGGTATGAATAAAAAAATAAAGCAGGCGTGGAGCCTACGAATAGACACAACCATCTGCTGACCGTGTTTTATATACTTTATAGACCCAAAAATCGCAAAGATTAATGCAAAAGTTCCCAAACCTGTTTAAAACAAATTTGTCCCCTATAACTATGGTTTTTAGAAAAAAATTTTTATAATTATATTAAAAAATTATTTAATTTTTTTTTTTTTTTTTTTTTTTTTTTTTTTTTTTTGTTGGTAGCTACAGAAAGGTAAAACTTTTCCCTTGTTTTTCAGAAGTTGAGAGCCCTGCAGTAATAGTAGACTATGAAGTATAGACTGGTATATTTTCCAACATTGATCCCTTTTTGCCATCCCCCCCAAAGGAAGTTTTTTTGGGGTTAAAATTTTTTCATTTTTCCTCATCGTCGCTCTCACTCTCACTAATCTGTTCTTCCTCCTCTTCTTCCCGCTCTTCTCCAGTCCGGGCCTGTTTGCGTTGTACATTTTCATGCGTCAGATGCCTCTGCTCCTAAACATTGAAGCAAATGTTAGGAATGCCTTCCAGTACTATTGTTCAGTTTCTCTTTTTACTGATCAACACCTTGAGCAACTTAATTTTAACAACAACATTTACTTTGTTTTCTTATTTGTGGCATAAACAGGGTTTTCGACTGATGTTTATCTCCAATTTTAGCTGTTGCCAGCCACTTAACCTTTTAGACATCACTTTTAAACAGGATTGCTATTGAACAGAAACTTGGCGGGGAGGTTGCAGAGTACCAAACAATTGTCATGGCAGCCTGTGAAGAAAACCCTGCTACCTGGGCTTTAGAAACTTTGTCTCAATACCCAAAACTAAACTCAACCTACCAATAAGCCCTCACACATGTCCAGCAACAGAAAAATATTTATTTTATATATAGCACGGTTAATTCCAAGGGACTGTTAAGACCTGGTATCATTCAATTGGGGTCACAAATTTAAAAATTTTCCACATTAATTTTTTTTTCTTGAGTGGGAGAAAAATGGGGAGTCCCCGAGGAAACCCACACAAATATGCGGAAAAAAAAATACAAACTACTTGCAGATGTTTTCCTTAGTGGGATTTGAACCCAGGATCTCAGCGCTGTAAAGCAACAGTGTTAACCACTCAGCCACCATAAACAAAAACACTAAATAAATTTGGTATTGCCAGAACTGTACTGACACAAAGAGTAAAATTATTCTGTCATTTATACCACACATTGAACACAGTTAAAACAAACCCCAAAAAACAATGGTGAAATAAAGATTTTCTTTCCACATTCCTTTTTATGTTTAATACATCTGGTACACTAAATTAAAAATTAAACATATTTAGCAAAAAACGCACTTAGAAGGCCATGTCAACAGTAAAATAAAGCAATACACCCCCATCCGCCCACTATTATGTAAAATAAATAGGAGAACATTTAGATCTACCCATTTTTCTTTTTGAAATTTATTGCTATTCATATAATAAAAAAAACCTACCTCATCTTCCCAATTATAGGGATACTAAAAAAAGACATATGCTTATCAAATTCAACCGAAAGAGAGAAGATGATGTAGATGGTGGGAGGGGGTATGGGTAACTTTAGACATTTGTTCTCCGGTACTGATCCAGCGGAAGATAAGCAACCCATAAAGGCATCATCCAATTTGCACTAAAAGGAAATATTCCCCTGCAGATCCTGAATGGCGGGTGTAGAAATAATAGAACTGATTGATTTAAATAAATATTTGGGTTTAATTTATCTGTCCCACAATCTTGCTCGCATCTGTTTTATTTCACTTAAATAAATGTCTGCTTTGAGCTAATTAACATTTACATATCAGCAGCACTGGCTTCTACACACGAGAAATACACTCCCACTAAAGGGTCAATTACTTAATTGAAATAGAAGACTTACCCCAAGGATTTCAACGTATTCGTAAATCTGTGCTTCAAGAAAAGCAATGTCCCTATTTTTTTCTGTGTCCCTGTAAATATAGAATATAACAACATAAAGCTAAGAATAATGTATTAGACAAAGCATGTCAGGTGGTTCAAACATAGCACAACATATACTTGCCTTCTGATACCTTTTGCCTTTGGATTCTTGGCAAACAGTGACGGCTCTAGAGCTTCTAGAGATTTTCCTTTTGTACCAAAGAGTCTCTGTGCTCTTTCCTCTAAAGTTCTAAAAAGGAATGGAAATAGGTTTTATTAGTGCTCTACACAGAAAAAGTGCTACAGGAACCATACAATTACATATACCATATGTACTCGAGTATAAGCCGACCCGAGTATAAGCCGAGGCACCTAGTTTTGCCACAAAAAACTGGGAAAACTTATTGACTCGAGTATAAAAGCCTAGGGTGGAAAATGCAGCGCTATGTAAATTTAAAAAATAAAAAGTTCCCAATAAATTTGGGGGAGGGTACAGTCCTTATGGTGGGTTACGGGAGGGAAAAATTTTGTCCTTAAGGAAGGTGGGGCAGGGAAATTTTTTGTCCTTATGGGAAGGTTAGGGCGGGTATAGCCCTTTATAGGGAAGGGTTAGGGCGGGGGGAAATTTTCCCTTTAAAGGGAAGGTTAGGGCGGGTTTATTCCCTTATAGAAGGTTAAGGAGGTATATGTCCTTATGGGGGTTATAGGCATTTTAATTCCTTATAGGGGGTTTATAGGCGGGTTATGTCCTTAAAGGGGAAGGAAGGCGGGAAATTTGTCCTTATGGGAAGTTATGGGCGGGGTTTAAAAGGGGGTTTTTCCCTTATGGGGGTTAAAGGAGGTAAATTTCCTTATAGGAAAAGGCATTTAAGGCAGGTAAATTCCTTTATGGGGTTAAGGCAGTTAAATTCCTTATAAAAGATAAGTTTCTTAGGGGGGATAGGCGAAATTGTCCTTATAAAAATTCTGGCGGGGAAGCATTATATGCCCTTTAAAATTTTAAGTTCTAGCAGGATAGCGGGAAATGTCCAAAACAACACTCACTACCTTTAAAGCATGAATGGAAGTGGTAACCCACAAACGCCGCTCCTCGGCACTCACAGGGTTAAAACACTAATCATACACTGTATTCCAGCAGTCACATGGTAAACACAAACACTCTGATCAAGGCTTTGGGGATTCTGAATAAAAATTTTAACTTTTTAAAAAACTTTTAATAGAAAAAAGGGTCTCAAAAGTTCTTTTGGGGAGATAACCTTTACCCCACTAAAAAAGGGCCGTGGTTTTTCTGCCTAAAAGTTCATCAAACTTGAATACACCAATTTGTAGTTCGAGAAATATGCATAACCAATTTGTAGTTAGCAGCATATACTGTACGTAACACTTGTCTATTACAGTGCCATTTTGCTGCAAGGAGAACAGACATGAAAAGGATAGCCTGTTGACATATCTGCTTTAAAGGGGTTTTCTCACTACAGAGATAAGCTTTCAACATGGAGAGACTGTTAAAGACTTTTTCTAAATATATTGCTGTATTGATTTTTCTTTAGTCATGAGATAAGAGCATTTTTATGTGCTTCTGTGTGCACACTGGGTGCTAAGGTAACCTGCATACCTGACGGACGTCTGTTATCTGATTAGCTGACAGAGCAGAGAGAAGGGAGTGATGTTACACCCACTGACGTATGAATCGACCTCAGGAGAAAAATTAACTCTAACATCTGTTTAAGATAAGGACACTATTCAGTGCTCACAGCACCTGTAGCTTTTGTTTAATAAAGATTAGTTCTCCTGTACTTGTCTGAATATGCTAATTCCCTCTATAGAACCATACACAGCCTGAGGAGACAAAGTGAGTTGAAACTGCTTGCAAATCAGGTAAACAGCGTGGTGAGCAAACTCCTTTAAGTCTTACTTCAACAGTAGAATGGTTGACAACACTATGTTAGGGGTAAACGGTCTAAAATGTATTGTAAGTTTGGTGTATACTATATTTTACATTTAGGCCATGTTCACACGGCTTATTCACGCCGGATTTACGAGCCGGATTGCGCTCGCAATTCCGGCGTGAATAAGGGGCGGGTGCGGGGGGCGGCCCGCCGGCCCCATAGACTTCCATTATCCACGGCGCGTATTGCGCCTGGATAATGTGCATGTCACTTTCTCCCCCCCCGGCGGACTCGCCGCGCGGGAAGGAGCAACGAACTCCACTGTTCTCATAGAGAACAGTGGATTACCGTAATTACTCCGACGGATTGGCGCTGTACTGCAGCGCAAATCCGGCGCGGAGTACGGCGCCAATCCACGGCGAAATAAGCCGTGTGAACACGGGCTTACGTTCAGGGTGTTTGTGTCGCTTTTTAGGATATCAATATGATCATTCAATAAAAAAAAATTTCTAACGAACAATAGGTGTGCTATCGATTACATTTGATATTTTACATTGATGGCATGGTAGACTTTGGGTACTTTCTTCATATTATATTTTTAGATTATATAATATATATATTTAGAATATATACTTATATTTTCACTGCATTCTGCAAGTAAGCATCTGTATTGAACTTTACAGTTCAAATGCGGTGTCCAGCAGAAAATAGAAAAATCCTGTGGAAAAGCCATGAATGATAAAGTAAAATGTCACAGAACCCAAATTAATTTAAAAAAACCTCAAGACAAGAACTAGTAAGAGCATTTTCACTTACCCTCCACATTTAAGACCCAAAGCAAGTAGCGCAGATTTCAGTCTGTCTAATCCAAGAGAAGCCAATTCCTGAAAAGAAAATAAGAATATCAAGGCACTGAATAGTATAAATAGCTGTGATTAGTTAGATAAGCTTTACAATTATGTATAAAAAAACTGAAATAGCTTGCATTAGTTCTCCATCAGATATGTACACCCATTCTACTAAACTGGCTGACTCTACAGCCCAGAGTCAAAGCAGGTGTGAACCTGAACCGCTGTGTCAAACGCAATGTGTGAACCCAGCCTATGCTGCATCAAAAACGCAAGCAATTGGGGGAGAAAAAAGAAAAAAAAAAAGTAATATGCATGCAACTCACCCTGTTTAGTTACTGCAGATCATTTCGACCACCTCCAGCAATGCGATTTCATCAGGCTCACAACATCTCAAGAGAACACAATGCCTTCTGTTAGCCTGTCTGCCTTCTTTTGGGGATCCATGAGCCGCTGGCTTCTACTTTTGAGGAGGCTCCTGGTTTCCTTCCACACTGCTAACAGAAAGCTGCATGTTCTCCGAGATGGTGTAAGTTACTGGGAGATCATGCTGCTGGAGCAGCTTTAGCACTGTCAACTTGCACTGGACAGTGAGAGAGTGGCTAGGTTCAAATCCCTTCGACAGAGGGCAAAAGCTGGGTTCACATGTTGTGTTTTTTAACTGCATCAAAAAACTAAAGTAATAAAAATGCATGCATGCTTTTTTTCAAAACATGACTGCACTGCCAATTGGCTATAGTAAATACAAGCTACTGCCTGACTTCACTGATTGTGAAGGTCACTTCTGACCAATGAAGTCAGGCAGTGGCACATAACTACTGCAGCGGTGACATTTCCATCCGGAAGAATGAATTTAAAAAAAAAAAAAAAAAAAAAAAAGACCAGGGACACAAAGCGCAGCACTGGAACTGAGGTGAGTGGAGACACGGGTATAATTTTTAAAAGTTATTTTAAATGGGTAATAGTAGCAATAAAATAAAAAAAATATGATTGAACAACTCCTTTAAAAATCTACTGCCAGGACAGTTGAGCAAATTCTATTTTTGATGGCCCTAAAGCAATAGAGTTGCTCAAGATGCACCATACCTCCCATGATGAAAAAGCTGAAAGGTCCAAATGAGCTCCTGCATGTGTAAGTGCACTGCTAGTTTCTTTCTGCAAGACATAAGCGTGTCAGTTTTAGAAATGGTCAAAAATAATTTTTACATTATGCATGTCTATTAATAAAGACCATTTGTGAATGTATACTTTATCTGCCTAATCACAAATATGTATTCAGTGTATGCATGATTGTTTTTTTTTTTTCCAATAGAGTTTCAAAGTTACAATGACACTAACAATTTACTAGACAAATCCAAACCACAAATGTCAAAATTGTTTCAATGCTTCTGTCCTGCTTCTATCCTCAAACAGACTTAGCAAATTTAGAAACTAGTATTACGGCATGTCCCCACGGCACAGGTTTTCGGCCGGTTTGCGGTTTTTTAGACCGCCTGAAAAACCGGCCGAAAATTAGCACATGGGTTTTCCGCCCGGCGTTTTGTCGCCGGCGGTAAAACATAGAACATGCACCATCTTCCGTCCGGTTTCCGGATGGAAGATGTGCTTTTCAATGGGAGGGCTCTTCTCCGCTCATCACGGAGAAAAGCCGTACCCCCCATAGGGGAGGGCCGAAAAACAGGACAAATACCGGCCGGCAAACCGACCAGTATTTGTCCTGTGCCGTGTGACCGCGCCCTTACTTTAACGTATACTTTTGGGGTCACTTACTTTAACTTTCTTCTTTAACTTTCTTCTAACAAGTCTCTCCACAGCCATGCAAAATTGGTGCAGATTTGTTGTGGAACCGAGTACAATAAAAGCTTTTTTTCTGTGTATTTATGCCAGAAAACAAATTAAATGGGTTTTCTCACTACATACATTGATGGCATATCACTAAGCAATGCAATCATTGTCTAATAAGTGCAGGTCCCGGAGGTAGGACCAAGACCTAAAAAGAAAAAAAAAGCCCCAGAACCCCTCCATTATAAATGGAGAGCATGTCGGGATTCTCCCATAGACTTGAATGGCTGTTGTGAGTTTAGCCAAGCGACAATGTTTGGCTGTACTCGGAACTCCCATTCATGTATATGAGAAGTTCAGAACAGAGAGGTTTCAGGACTCGTTTAGGAGATAGGTGCGGGTCCCAGAGGTTGGACCCACACCTACCAATCAATGATGGCATAGCCTAGTGTAGTGATAGGGTCATCAATGTCTGTGGTGAGACAACCCTCTTAAGTACACAGATAAATATGTCCATCACCATGGCTCCCCAGATAGAAGGTTCTTCTTACTAACTGAAAGCCTCCCATCTGAAAATACAGATGAAGAGTATTTTTGCACATTTTAGCTAAAGCAGCACGTCTCATGCAAGTAAACAATTCAGATTAATCTTATTTCTTTGACTGTATATTTCCAGGTACACAGGATAGTTTTATGTTGTTCAATCCTGTGACCCTTCCTTCTATTGCTGCGACATCAAGCTATTTATGTATTCCTGTGTGTTTACATGCATATTCAGCTGCCTCTAATGTGAGTGGACAAATTATGTTGGTTCCTAAACTCATAGGCTACATGATTTCTAGGAAGACAAATCATAATACTGGATGACAGTTGGAAAAGAAAGTGATCATTCGCAGTACTTTGTCTGACCCCATATTCATTGCCGACAACAACATCAGTCCTTTGCTAGACAAATCCAGATGTACAGAATAATAGCATGTATGTACATATACACACACAAACTTACTTGAAACCATACATCAATCTAAATAATTAAGAAATGTAATGAGACACCTAACCTGCTTTATTATATAAAAACTAACTAATTGAATTGATAAGATAGGTGGCCGCATGATTGACCTCCACTTAATCCTCTGGTCTTGTTAAAGTAACATACATGCTTGCCTGTGCAAAACATCTAGGTTTAAAGTGTAAAAAGGAAGCAACAATTATCTAGGCAGAAGCTGTAGGTCATAAATGGCAGGAGACAAATGAACTACATTCTACTGTTACACAGAACATATAGTACTACTCTATTTGGTTGACATGAAGAAATGTTTGCTGTGCCAGTGATGTTTACATACCGGCCATCCTGGAAAGCTTCCAGACTCCCATTTCTTTTCAAAGTCCATCTGTATTTTTCCAAAAAGTTCATTTTGATCCAATAAAGGCTTTACTCTGTCTGTGTAGTCTTGCAGGTATTCTAAGAGTACTTCCAGATACCTGTGAAAATACGGTTATATAACAATGAAGAAAGTTACGCTGCAAAGAACAAAAATACATGAACATTCAAACATATACATTTCTCCTTTGTTGGGACATAGGCGATGACCTAGGGATATATTTGCTATACGTATGAGGCAAGCAACAAGCACAAAATTGTCCTACCCATTATAGCTATAACTCTCCTGCAGACATTGACGGAATATGAACAAATGAATGTGAAGGGGGGAGGGCTTTTCTCCGCTCATTGCAGAGAAAAGCCTTCCCACCGCGGCCGGGTGCACGGCATAAAAACCGGACAGATACCGGTTAGATAAACCGACCTGTATTTGTCCTGTGCTGTGTCAATGGGCGCTAAGAAAAGCAGAGAAAAACCTGAACAGTTGCAACTAGTGATTAAAACATGCAATCATAAGAAGCATATGATTAACCCCCCTCTAGAGAAAACAGACTTAGCACCTACAAAAGGGAAATACTAGCTAAGTACTATGTACCCCAATAAATTTGATAAGAAGATTTGACACGAGGTAAAAATCAAATTTTCTTCTCGGTGTTATTGAGGAACTTTGGACTTTGAAAATAAGTACTTAGGTCTGGGAACAAAAGGTTGTTGCTTGACAGCAGGCACAATCTTGACAGCTATGGCGGCCTTTGAAAGCAACTCAAAACATTACAGAATAACCAAAATGATTCCAATCAATGGAAAAAGAGGTAGCTGAGTAAGGAAAATTTACAGTGCATGACTATATCCAATTGTGCCGGGAGCATTCCCTACAGCAGAATGGTCAAAGAGGGTGGGGTTATAGACTCACTGATAAAAAAATGCAAAGACTAGATAGGTAGGGAAAAAGGGACATAACAGAGCACCATCTTCACCTGCTGGATCACTATGCACAGAGATTTACAATTTAGAACTGCTAGTTCAGGCATATGCCTAATGGTTATGATTAGAGATGGGCGAATTTCTCAAAAATTCGAGTCGGTCACTTCGCCGAATTTTCCGACAAAATTCGTTTCGTTCCGAATTACTTCGGCACGTATCGCGTTAAAAAGCAGCTATTTCCAGGCTGCACAGAGCCTGCAGGGTGCTGTAGAACGTTGTGCCATGCTTAAATATGCAGTGGGATCTTGGTTTGGTCTTCATACAATGTTGTGTTTTAGTATGACACGCACATGACTGCCGTCGCTCTTAGAATCGCTTCACTATAAAATTCCCTGGGCACTTAAGAGGGCAAAACTGACGAAAAAACTGAAGGGGGAATGTAGCCTGATAAAGTCATGAAAGAGAAAGCTGGAAAAAACAAGCTGAGGGCTCAGGTGGCAACATTAGTGACAGAGTGTGGAGGTGACGGCGGCAGCCACAGCAGCATGAGGTCAGAGAGTGGCACAATGACATTCTGGAGGTGACAAAACAGTAATAGGCCACAGAGTGGCACAATGATACAGTGTGGAGGTCACGACAGCAGCAGCATGAGATCAGGCAGTGGCACAATGACATTCTGGAGGCGGCAAAACAGTATTAGGCCACAGAGTGGCACAATGACTGAGAGCGGAGGTCACGGCGGCAGCAGCATGAGGTCAGTCAGTGGCACAATGACCCCTTGTGGCGGACTCGGCCGCAGCCACAGCAGCAGCATGAGGTCAGACAGTGGCACAATGACACAGTGTGGATGTCACCGGCAACTGCCAACATGAGGTCATAGAGTGGCACAATGACAGAGTGTTGAGGTGGGTGGCAATACCAGTCCCTGGTAAAGATGGTGGTAGGCAGATGGAGAAACTGTCAGCAGATGTGTGGCATCAGGTGGGTGGCGGCATCAGAATAGTGGCTGAGGCAGGTAGTTTGAACCCAGACTGACGCCTAAGGCATTGGTGTGTGGAAATCCTGGCCGATCCACGCCTGATTCATCTTGACAAAGGTCAGTCGTTCCACATTTCCCGTGGACAAGCGGGTTCTCCTTGGGGTAACGATGGCCCCCGCCGCACTGAACACCCGCTCTGATGCCACACTACTGGCCGGGCAGGACAGCTTCTCCACTGCAAACTCGGCAAGTTGCAGCCACACATCCAGTTTGGCTGCCCAGTAGTCCAGTGGATCTACTAACTGAGGTGGCAGAGTGCTGTCCAAGTAGGCCACCACCTGTTGGTTCAGGGACTGCTCCAGGTCCTGCTGCTGCTGCTGGCGACTGCCCTCCTCACTAGGCGGGTGAAGGAAGCTGCTCATCAGTGACTCCAGACTTAGGTTACTACTGATGGAGCTGGTACTGCTCCTACCTCCCCACCTTCCCCCAGCAGCCGTGGCAGTAGTACGTGAGCGCTGAGGAACCCCCCGGTCAGACCTGTCAGAGGAGGGACGATGCCGCACATAGGCAGCAGCCAACTGATTACGGAGGATTTCCCTATAGTATTTGAGTTTGTCTTCCCTCTCAATAGCTGGGAAAAAGGCTCCCATTTTGGACCGGTAGCGAGGGTCCAATAGGGTGGAGAGCCAGAAGTCATCCCTTTGCCGGATGCTGACTATTCGGCTGTCACTAGCCAGGCAAATAAGCATGCTGCGGGCCATCTGCACAAGTGACTCCGAGGGGCTCCCTGCCTCCATTTCCACTGTATACTGCCACGGTGCTTGGGGGTCATCTGCCTCGTTTTCCTCATCTCCATCCACCTCCTCCAGCTGCTCCTGCTCCTCCTCTCTTGTCACCTGGGTAGAAAATCCACTCATTTCACCAGACAATGCTTCTGCTCTAATGTCCTCCCCTCCTCCTCCATTTCAGTCCCCACCGGACTCATGTGGCCGCGAGATGTAGTCGCCACGTCTCCAGTCCCCTTACCAGACAGATTTTTCAGCATCTGTTCCAGGACATGAAGCAGTGGAATGATGTTATTCATCCCGTAGTCCTGGCGACTGACAAATAACGTCTCCTCCTCGACTGGCCTCAACAAACGGCAGGTGTCACGCATGAGCTGCCACTGGCTGACATCAAAGTTACACAGGGGAGTACTCCTGTCCGCCTGGATCATCAACAAATCGTTAATGGCCTTTCTCTGTTCATACAGTCGGTCCAACATGTGCAGGCTGTAATTCCAACGGGTGGAAACATCGCATATCAGAGTGTGTTGGGGGGAGGCCGTTCTGCCGCTACAACTCGAGGAGGGTGTTCCTGCTTTGTAGAATGGATGAAGTGCATGTACAGTTTCCTGGCCATTTTCAGAATCTTCTGAAGATCGGTGGAAGACTTCAGGAACCTTTTAGCAACCAGATTAAACACGTGCACCATGCAGGGCGCATGGACCATCCCTCCTCGGTGCAGCACGGACACCATGTTACTCCCATTGTCCGTCACCATGGTTACGTTTTGCAGTTGACGCAGAGAAAGCCACACATCGATTTATTGCTGCATGACGCGGAGCAGTTCCTCCCCTGTGTGACTTCGTTCGCCGAGGCAAGCCAGGTGTAGAACTGCGTGACACCGCTGTGCCCTCCACATGTGGTATGATGGAGCAGTACTTGGAGGCTGAGATGGTGGTGGAGGAGGAGGAGGCGGACATTGGCGCAGGTGCAGCAGTTTGACAACGTGGAGGAGAAAGCGGCGTCTCCTGTCCAAGTTGTTGGTGTGCCTGGGCTGGAAGCACATTCACCCAGTGGGCCGGAAAAGGACATGTACTGGCCCTTACCGTAGTTACAGCTCCAGAAGTCCGCGCTGCCGTGCACCTTGGAACAAACCGTATAAGCCAAGGACTGGCCCCCACCTTCTGTTCTACATATTTATGAAGTGCTGGTACTGCTTTTTGGAAAAGAAATTACGGCTTGGAACTCTCCATCTCGGCTAGGCACAAGCCATTAGTTCTCTGAACTGTGCAGAGTCCACCATTTGGAAAGGTAGGGAGGGACTGCAGTACCAACAACTTGGACAGGAGCACGGTCAGCTGCTGCACCTTAGGATGGTTGGACGCATACTGTTGTCTCTTTGCAATCGCCTCGCTGAACGACTGCTGGCGCCATGAGTAGCGAGGAGCAGGAGCATCTGGACCGGGAGATGATGTCAAAGAGAAACAGCTCTCTTCTGCAGAGGTGGTGGAGCCTTGACTGGCTGCAATGGCATGCGTGCCACTGGGCGCTGCTGCTGCTGTTGCTGCGGCGGCAGGATGGACCACCACATCTGAGCCACGTTTCTCCCAGGCCACCGGATGGTGACGCTGCATGTGTTGACGCAGGGCCGTGGTGCCAACGTTAGCTCCCTGGCCACGCTTCACTTTCTGCCCACAGATTCTACATATACCCATATTTGGCTCCTCCGGTGTCTTAGCAAAGAACTGCCACACCGCCGAGTATCGGATTTTACCGCCAACGCTCCGCACTGAGTGACTACTGCCGCCGCTGCCTCGCTGAGCCCCTGTGCTGCTACTTTCTTGGACCTGCGAAGCGGGTTTTTTACCCCGTGGCCGCTTGGCTCCCGACCTCACACTGCTGCTATCCTGCTGACTCACGGCCACACGACCCACTTGCTGGCTGCGCTGCTGCATGACGCGCAAGCTGACGCCCTCTTCTCCTGACGATGATGAAGCCCTTGCCTCACCCGGCTCCCAAGTGCGGTCGGCTACATCATCATCGATTATTGTTTCATCTTCACTGATGTGCTCCTCACTTGTCTTGGTATGCAGAGGCTGACCCCTCACAACATGACCTCCCATGCCACTCTCCACATCTATACTTTGCCGCCTACTGCAAGAAGCAGGCGATATTGGCCCCATTTCTTCGCTGCCAAGTAGCTGCTGACTGCCCTCCTCAAATTGTTCATCCTCGCTATATAGTGGTGCTGAGCCCAGACCACATAGTAGATCTCTGGCTGAGGGAACCGGATGGGACAGAGGCGGGCTGAGGACAGGTGAGGGCCGCTGACCCGCTCCCGGGCCATGCCAACTAATGGTTGTGTCTGAGGTTCCCACCGACTCTTGGCTGGGGTTGTCAGATGTCATCTGGGAGAAAGTGGATGACCTAGTCAACCAATCAAGAACCCTTGGGTTGCTAGTCAGCACACGGCCGCTAGATGACAGCGGCAGTTGTGGCCTCACCGAGTGACCCCTGCTGCGACGTCCCCTTGCTGTGCTGCGACCTGGGCCTGTTCCAGGAATGTTTGTGCCTCTGCCACTCGCAGGTGCAGAGCCTTCCACCTCTCTGTCTGACATACTGTTTGTTCTAAAATGTACAGACTGTTTGATGATGATATCTGTATATGATAAATATACACCCTGTTATTGACTCCAAATGAACCCAGTAACAAGCTTGGGTAACCCTTGGATATAAATTGCGCTCCACAAATGGCCAGGAAAAATTTACTTGTATGTGTCATTTAAAAACACTGTGTTTTACTAAATGTAAAAGCACAAACAGGCTTAATTAACCTTTTATTATTTTTGTTGCCGCCTTTGTACCTGTACAAGCTCTCCAATGTCTTTCCTGTGCACTGGTGCCCAAAACTGTACAAAATATTCCACATGTGGTCCAACCGGTGACTTATATAATGGGAGAATAGTGTTCTCATCATGTCCCTTTTAATACAACCCATGATCCTATTTGCCTTGGCAGCTGTTGCCTGACACTGGCTGCTAGAATGATGTTTACTATCCGCTGGGATTCCCAAGTCCTTCTCCATGTCACTTTTACACAGACTTTCCATTTAATAAGTAATCATGGAATGGATATTTCCTTCCCACGTGCATAACCTTGCACTTATCTGTGTTAAATGCCATTTGATCTACACTGGAGATGTGGGTAAAATGAAGGCTTAAGAGTTAAGTGGCAGGTGGTAGTTTCCAACAGGTTCAACGACCAATGAAAGCCCTGGAAATCAGAACACTGACCACTGGGTGGCTCTGAAGCAACTTTCATTCCCAAAAAAGTGGTCAACTAAGGCTAAAAGCTAGAGACTACATTGGTCAAGCAGGGTGCTGCTGCAATTCGTGGCCTAAATATGAGCAAAATATCAGGGATGTTGGTCAGGGCTGTGGAGTCGGAGTCGTGGTCGGTGTCTATTTTGCAGGAGTCGGAGTCGTCATAAAATGGACCGACTCCGACAATATATAATAAGTTGGTCCAGTTAGTTTGATGCAGTGCAAAGAGGAATTTTATATACAGTCATCTTACCTATCTTATACATAAATGTGACTTGCAAGTATTTAGCATCTGCTTAGTTCTGCAGAATCTTGTCATATAAATGCATTGTTACTGTTTTGCTCCTAAAAATCAAAATGTTAATTTTTATTATTTTGTTAGTATTTGGGAAATCTACCTTTGGCTTTCAGCACTGCCTGAATCCTTCTGGGCTCTGAATCAGATTCAGTCATATCTTGACCAAAATCTGATCCCAGGTCTCTTCTACACATTCAAAAGATCAAAACATTGTTACCCTTTTGCTTCTCAGTGTCTGTTCTACCTAAATAGCTTGATTATTGTATCATAAAGTGATAAAAAGCCTGATGTTACCATTTTACTACAGTAAAGTTATCACTTAAACATGCGACATGTATGAGGGAGTCAGGAGTCTGAGTCAGAGGTTTGGGAAATTGAGGAGTCGGAGTCGGGGCTTTGGCTTACCGACTCCACAGCCCTGATGTTGGTGCCAAAAAGGCCATAAAGAAACCAAGGGTCCCCACTTAAAATGGCACATACAGTGGGGAAAAAAAAAATTATTTGATACACTGGTGATTTTGCAAGTTTTCCAACCTAAAAGAATGGAGAGGTCTAATTTTTATTGCAGATACACTTCAACTGCGTGAAGCAGAATCTAAAGAATAAATCCAGAAAATCACATTGCATGATTTCTAAATAATGAATTTGCATTTTAGTACATAAAATAATTATTTGATAACCTACTGACCAGAAAGAATTCTGGCTCTCACAGACCCATCAGTTTCTCTTTAAGAAGCCCTCCTACTCTGCACTCATTACCTATATTAATTTCACCTGTTTTAATTTGTTATAAAAGACACCTGTCCATACACTCAATCACACTCCAACCTCTCCACCATGTCCAAACCAAAGAGCTGCCTAAGAACACCAGGGACAAAACTATAGACATCCACAAGGCTGGGATTAGCTACAGGACAATAGGCAAGCAGCTTGGTGAGAAGGCAACAACTGTTAGCGCAATTATTAGAAAATGGAAGAAACACAAGATGACTGTCAATCTTCCTTGTTCTGGGGCTCCATGCAAGATCTCACCTCACTGGGGTAAGGATGATTCTGAGAAAGGTCAGGAATCAGCCCACAACTATAAGGGAGGACCTGGTTAATGACACGAATAGAGCTGGGACCACAGTCTCAAAGATTGCCGTTAGTGGATTAAAATCCTGCAGGGCACACAAGGTCCCCCTGCTCAAGCCAGTACATGTCCAGGCCCGTTTGAAGTTCGCCAATGACCCTCTGGATGATTAAGAGGGGGTAGGGGAGAAGGTCATGTGGTCAGATAAAAACAAAATAGAATTTTTTGGTATCAACTCTACTTGCTGTGTTTGGAGGAAGAAGGAGGAGAAGTACAACTCCAAGAACACCATCCCATCTGTGAAGCATGGGGGTGGAAACATTGTACTTTGGAGGTGATTTTCTGCAAAAGGGACAGGATGAATGCACATGCACCATATTAAAGGGAGGATGGACAACCTCCTTTCCTCAGTAAGAGCACTGAAGATGGGTCGTGGCTGGGTGTTCCAGTATGACAATGACCTGAAAGATACAGCCAGGGCAGCTAAGGAGTGGCTCTGTAAGAAGCATTTCAAGGTCCTGGCATAGCCTAGCCAGTCACCGGACCTGAACCCAACAGAAAAAGCTTTGGAGGAAGCTGAAATTCAATGTAGCCCAGCGATAGCCGAAACCTGAAAGATCTGGAGAAGATCTGTGTGGAGGAGTGGGACAAAATCCCTGCTGCATTGTGTGCAAACTAGTTCAAGAACTACAGGAAACATCTGACCTCTGTAATTACAAACAAAGGTTTCTGTACCAAATATTAAGTTCTGTGATCAAATACTTATTTTATGCAATAAAATGCAAATTAAGTATTCCAAAATCATGCAATGTGATTTTCTGGATATTTCTTTTGCATTCTGTCTCACAGTTGAAGAGCACCTACCATAGAAATTACAGACCTCTCCAATGTTTGTAGGTGGGAAAATTTGCAAAATTGCCAGTGTAGCAAATACTTCTTTTCCCCCCACTAACATTGTCAAAAAGGGTCCGTGGCAGGAGTAGCACAGTTTTAGATGTTATAGAGTGAAAGGGAGGATCATGCACTGCTTGTTCCAAAAGTAATTTGAAGAAAAAAAAAAGTTAGTAAAGCTGTAGGATTTGTGGTGGCTGTCAGGTGAAGTGAAAGAGGATTAGGACAGATGATGGGTAAGAGACCAAAGACTCTGAATAAAAATTTTGACTGAGGGACAATAAAAGATAGTGAGGTATTACTTCATTATTGTGATGGGAGGAAGGGACCTTACTTATGGCTTCCCAGAGTTCAGCAAAATCAACCGTTTAGCATGTCTCCACTTGGAGGGAGGAAGCGCCAGAAATTAGCATGCTGAAACTGCAAGTGATCCAATGGCTGGTGGGACATTGAGAAGGAGTTGCTAAAGTGTGCCCCCCCTTCTATTCAGAAACACACTGTTCTAGCTCCTCAATGTGGGGTAACCGAGATCCGGTCAAACCTGAATTACTGACCTAAAACGGAAGGGGGTGGGGTGGAGGGTGTAAAATAAAAAAGGCAGGTCTGCGTTCTATAGACACAAAACCTAAAATTGGTTTATCTCAGGGTATGAAAGAAGTATACAGGGTATTTACAGTAGATGGTTTTTCGACTTATTTTTTGCTTTTTTGATTACTTAGGGCTACATGTATTAAAACGGTCTTGGTCTAAAACTCACTTTGTTGCCCATAGCAACAATATCAGAGAACCCCTTATTTTTCCAGAGCACTATATGAAATGAAAGGAGCACTCTGACTGGTTTTAGACCTAAACGGTTTTCATACATGAGTTTTTTAATGTCTGAGTTACAGCCACAACTAATAAACAAAGTCTTTACCCTAACCTTAAAGGGGTGTTCTCACCATGCTGTTTCACAGAGTCTGCTCTTCACAGCCAACTCAAACTTACACTTCCTGCTTAGGCTGTGGGTTGTTTTACAGCAGTGATTGGCATATTAGCTCTGCTATTCCTAGCAAAGCCTGTTTAAGGAACATTCCTAACAGAATGTTTTAAACAGCAGATCGAAAGGGTACATAGCTCTAAAGTGTTAAAGCTTGTCAGAGATAAACACGTTCCTGCACAGGATATAAAACTCCACAAGGAGTGATGTAACCATGGCCAGTCAGTGCAGCTGGAACAATGAGATGGTTGGTAACCTAGAAAAACTTGTGAACACAAGTAGGAGATAAAATCTCCTGTAGTAATACCAAAACAGCACTGTATTTGATAAGTCTTTATTCATCTTTGCCTACATGTTAAAGCTAATCAATGTTGTGAGAAAACCCCTTTCACCCAAGTGACAGATGAGAAATAACTTCCAAGAACGTTTGTTTTACGGTCTTTTACTATTCCAACCGATTAAAAAAAATAGTATGGTGGCTCAGAGGTTAGCACCATTACCTTGCAGCAGTGGTTTCTAGCTTCAAATCCCACCAAGAATAACATCTGCAAGGAGTTTGTATGTTCTTCCCATATCTGCATGGGTTTCCTTCACACTTCAAAAATATACCGACAGGTTAATCAGTCATTTAGACTGTGAACCCCAATGGGGACAGAAACAAATATGAGAATCTCAGGACACAACTGTGGAATCAAAAGGTGCTATATAAATGATAAAATATATAGAAAGAAAAAATGGCAACAAAGCAATAGCAACATTCTATACAGATAAAGAAAATTTTAAACTAGTACCTTAAAATAACTGTACTTTTACCTTTTGTACTCTGCATTTTTCCGCTTTTTGGGAATGTCAAAAAGTTGGTCAAATGTTTGATAAATTTTGATAAAGTCCAGTTTCTGGAAAAAAGGAGAAATATTTTGTCAAATGTTCTTTTTACATAAGCCATAGTAAATGCTACTACAACATGCTGTGGCACTATCGTGTCCTAGTATAGAAGCACATGGTGTTTGAATACTACTGTGCAAGCTACATGTATAGAGAAAACTCTCCTTTGCAAAAAAGCTATGTGTAAGGAGGAAAAAAAAAAAGTTAATTATTTTGTCTCTTACATTAACTGTATGCACTACAACACTTTTTAGCTGACATTTTCAGCTTCCAAAAGATACTGATGTATCTTACCTCTGTTGATTTGAGATTGATGTACTTCAAATAGAAAGTCATGAAGATCCAAGTAGCGACCATATCCTTCCCTCATCTGTAAATTCCACTAGATCTATGGAAACCAATGCATAGATCATTTAAAAACAACAAAAAAAAAAAAAAAGAAAACTGACGCATAATAAGGCACATTTATTAGTGAAGTAACACTAGTTTCAAAAGGATAGTGCTCCACATGAAAACCAGCTTTATGAAAAAAAACAAAAACAAACCTTAAGTTGTGTCTACACGGCACTGGTTTAAAGTCGGATTTTTTGCGGTTTCAGTATTTAAAATCCACAAAAAAAATCTGTCATTCCCATATACCTCAATAAAAATCCGAGCTGTAGTCTACACAGTAGCAGTCCCAATCAAAAAAGTCATAACATGTTCTTATTATCCTAAGGAAAAAGGCGGATTACAGTACTGCTCAATGTGGGTCGGCGGAAAAAAAAAAAAAAAAGGAAAACAGATTGCAAAATACTGGACAGATTGTGATAACAGACTCCAATAGTATTTTACTTTTGATGTATCGGCCTTGCCAAACACTTTTCACCACCTACCAAAGGTTTCAGAGGAAAAAGGGAGGGTGCTGAAAATTAAATAAAATTCTGTGTTCTCCCCTTTTTCTGTCTATAAAAGGTGGAATAAGGTACAATCTTTACACTACAGTACACCCTACAGTGTAATTTTTGATTGGTGTACCATTGGGTAGAATGCTAAAATTAGCAGAAATACATTAATGTTGCTGCTAGGAAGAATAGTTATGAAGGTGAAAAACAAACTGACATGTAAAAAAAGAAGTTTTTGGCAAAATAATATATTTAGGATCCAATTTACTATTGCAAATTCTAATCCAATACTTAAGTACGAATATTTCCTTTGAACACACAGGAGACATATTCTCCTACTTAAACACTGAATAGTAGGATAGGTTAAGTCTGGTTAAAAGCATAGATTTTAAGGATGGACCAAATACTTACTTGAGCTTCTTCACTTTGGTTATCTCTGTGTTTCAGGAGCTCATCAAATTCAACTGACATAGGAACACAGATCTTTCAATGTAAGAGAAGAAAAAGTTACTATTAAAACACTTTAATTGTAGTATTATAGATTTACTGTAGATTTTCAGAAATAACTTGGAAGTGCCTGATCCAACGGATGAGCAAAAGAAACCCCTCTCTTGAAGCAGGTTGTAGGATTGGGGTCCAGGCTATTCCTCTCTATCCAAACTGTATTTATGGTTAAAAAATATATTGGAGTTTTTGCACATACATCCAAAGTGGAACTGAAAGGCGTCACATTATACTGTGTAAACAAAAAATCCAATTTGAGCTTTAAAAAGAAGCATAGATAATTCATACTAAACCCCTGGCATGTTACATGGCTATATGCAAGTTTATTATTCTCATTTCAAGAAAACATTTGTTCATCTCCTGTCAAGCTACTAAAAATGTTAAAATACGAACCCAAGACACAACACACCTCATTTGGATGCTTCCGATGAAATTCTTTTATTAATTTGAGCCGGTTATAAAACTCACTAAACTCACTGGGCCCAGAAATTGCATTCAGTTCTTCTTTTCTTAATCTGAAATACACAACAATTTAATATTAAACAGTTTCGTAAATACATAGCAACACTTTCTTGTGCCAAGATCTGTATTAAGTCAACTTCCATCATATATTCTGCTGTGAACTTGCACCCGATTTGTCTTTTGTAAAATTTATAGCATAATTTTAATGCTGTGAATGTAAAAAACACAAACACACAGGAAATAAACTCTCCCCCCACCCCCCCAAAAAAGGGGCAGATTTCCCAGTACTGTAACTTTTAGGCTTGGTTCACACATGAGCTGGAGGCTCCGCTAAGATGCAGCTCGACACAGATGTGAACCAAGCCTTAGACTGTGTAAAGTTAGGGTAAGTTCATGTGGTGTATTGGGTCAGTGTGAAACATACGCTTTTTGATGCGTGTTTGGATCCATCTGTTGGACCAACACACATTACCAAATAGCAGTGTGGTTTACAGTGCTTTTAATATGAAACAGGCATCAAAGTGATCACTGATGCTTGTCTCATTGCGTCTTTGGGATCTGTTTCAAGAATTGACATGTCTGAAAGACGCAGCAGGAGTCATATTATAAACTACAGGGTGCGATCCTGCTGCATCCAAATACGCAGCTGTGTGTTGGATACGTTTAGGGTCCGATTGCTGCTGCGTTTTTGGATGCAACTTTCGGATCCAACAATGGCATGTGAACAAGCCCTTAGGCCTCGTTCACACGGCTTATTTCAGAACGTATTTACAACGGATTGGGCCCATCGTAAATACGTTTTTGAAATCAGTTGAAAAATCAGTTGCAAATAAGTGCCACTAAGTGTGGCACGTATTTGTAACGATTTCCCCCACGGGGTTCCCCATCTACATTTTATTATAGGTGGTGAATCCGTCCGTAAATAAATTTACATGTGAATTGTTTTCCGTCCGGATTGCCGTCGTTTAATCCGCGGCGGCAATCCGGAACGGAACTACACGTCGTGTGAACGACGAGCCGTATTTTCTATTGATTTCAATAGAAAATAGGCTGTGACTTGTTTCTGACTGATTTGCCGACGGATTGACGATCGTCATCCGTCGGCAAATACGCGGCGAAATAAGCCGTGTGAACGAGGCCTTAGACTACACAGTCTTACAATGTGCCACATTTATCACAGTGTTGATAAATCTTGCACATCTAAGAATTGTCTAGTCTAACTTTACAAACCTTTTAAAGTTGGTACATGTTATCCTACAAAGAAGCCAAACCCTTTAAGGACGCTTGGCACTGCACCCAAAACAAAACCATTTTTTATGAAGCCACACCCCTTGATACCAACCCTATCACACGAGGCAAGAAGCGTTTACAAACTGTCTAAAAACGCATCCTCAAACGGTGGCCCTCCAGTTGTTGGGAAACTACAACTCCCATCATTCCACTGTTTAGATTATATAAAGCAGATGGGAG
>JAODAL010011441.1:0-100004 GCA_025379985.1 Phyllomedusa bahiana
AAAAAAAAAAAGAAAGGATGGGTTCCCTAGGGCATTATGTTAAATTTTTTATATAATAAGGACAATTGTTGGAAATGGCGGACCTTTTTTTTATTTTGGTCTCTTTTTTGAATTAATCTTTTATTTATTTAGAAATTTTAAAAGCTTCTGCAAAACCTCTTACCACAGTACTTATTTTTTATGCCACGGCCAATACACAAGCAGCAGCCAAATCTATGGTCCTTTTTTTAAAAAAAAAAACGCAAAGGGTTTTCCCCTGCCCCCCCCATTATCCCCTCTTCCCCGTTTCTACCCATTGATAACTGACCCCATGTGTATGTTTTGGGCATGGAGGACCATGAAACCAATCACAATCCCCACATAACCCGGTTTTCAAAATCTTATTAAAAACCCCCGTAAAATTGCGAGCCGGATTCCCTCGCAATTGGGGCTTGAAAAAGGGGGGGGGGCGTCCCCGCCGGCCCCATAGATTGCATTATCCACGGCGTATTGGTTGGATAATGTGCAAGCGAGGAATCCACTGTTCTCTATAGAATTGGTTCCCCGTAATTACTGGACGGTTTGGGGAGCCGTACTGCGGAAAAATCCGGGGCAGTACGGCCCCAATCCCGGCGAAAAAGCCTGTAAAGGGCCATAAGGGTAATACATTCCTTGTTTGGTGCAGCAGTTGTTGCAAGGAAAGACCAGGAAATGGAGATGTGGCCAAGAGATGCCTGGGGGCGGTAGGTTTTTTTTTTTAACACACTGTTGTTCACTATGGATGTGTAGGGACTCGGATATTTTTTTTTCAGATATTCCAAAAAATTTTCCTGTGGAGGTCCCGAACTGCAAAGTGCCCCTAGCCCTGGGGGGACCATTTGTGATAGAGGGTGTTAAAAGAGTGGTACAAGGCTACAGAGCTCTAAAAGGGGTTAAAGTTTGCATTGAGAAGATAAAGATGATATTGTGTTGCTGATAAGACCACAGCAGGGAGT
This sequence comes from Phyllomedusa bahiana, assembly GCA_025379985.1. Classification (NCBI taxonomy): domain Eukaryota; kingdom Metazoa; phylum Chordata; class Amphibia; order Anura; family Hylidae; genus Phyllomedusa; species Phyllomedusa bahiana. Next base: position 975 of record JAODAL010011441.1, read on the forward strand.
GGACTCACATCCTGACCACAGCTGCTACAAGCTGAGAGATGATTGGCTAGCCTAGGAAATCTTCTGTAAACAAGCAAGAAATTAAGAACTGCTCTAATTCTGAAGGAAGTCAGAAACAGCAATGTATAAGTAATAATAATTTCAGATTTACCTTTGCTTACATGTTTAAAGCTAATCAATTTCATGGAAATATTCCTGTAAGATCCAACTTGGCCAGACGTCAACATTTATTCATTGGAAACTGATGCTTGTGAAGATATACATTAACTGACTACATTTTGTAAAATTATCATGTGAAAGCATTTCAGAGTATTATTATATTACAAGTATTTGGATACAAAAAAAGCATTCTCTCATGAAACTTTATTTTATTAATATGCAGAGGAATGTTTAGAAAGCAGTTTACATTTATCTGTAATTCATATACATTATTGATTTTAAGCTTTGAAGAGAATACAATTCTCAGCCGAAATCCACTCTATAATATATAGCACTTTGGTATTTATACTAAGTGGTTGTTAGGGTTATGGATTTCTTTGTAAACAATGAGTTACAGTATTAAGATACTTTAAGTGTGTGGATAATATGTGGCGGCATATGTATTTGTATTTAATTCGCATTTACGTTACGTTTATTTTAAACTTAATTCTCAAGTTTTTCATTTCCTGTTTCTGTATGTTGGAAAACCCCCATTTCAAGTTACATAATTAATTTAAGAGGCATCTAAAACTGTATGGAATACCTCTTTGAAGAAATTTATACAGAAAATAGATTGTTACTTCTGTTAAACTTTCATTGTTTTATTAATTACTCCACTATGGTTGTGCTTTTTAGTGTGGCAATGGCCACTGCTTGGGTCATATGTAATAATTGGAGTTTAGTTTCGGAGATATCGATACGGGTGAATGTAATATGAGGCCTTACATATCGTGTTATGTATATACATGTATTCTGCCTGACTTCAATAAAAACTATGTTTAAAAAAAAAGATACTTTAAATCAAAATATTATTGAAACATAAAATTTTTCCAAGGGAGCAATTTCGGGTGTTGGCATTGATTTTCACCCCACACTTCATAGAATATAGGCAACAATGTCAGAAAAGACGGCACCATCCATGCCAGTTTCTAGGGCATTAAATTTTAGTGTATAGTTGCACCTGATAATGCAATCCTGTCAAAATTGCCGTGTGGTATACCTTGCATAGTATAATTGATGCACCTAACCTAGGCGCATAGCAAAATCTAGGTACATTTAAATGTGTCATGCCTGGCGTAAAATGCGTCTAGTTTTGGTGTCCTACAGTTCATTTATATAGAGAATAGGGTGTCCTGAGTCAAGGGCATGTTTGTTCTTAAGCCCAAAAAGCGTCAGGCTTATGTCTCCCTCTATGCCTGTTGCACACTGAGCATTGTGCTATTTTGGACCTGGTGAGTGTTCATCTTTTGTCTTGTGATTTTATACCTCGATCTAATAAATTTTTGCATATTTTCATTGGCCGTCTACTTTTTGCAACGTGCTGGATATCCGTATATTTACTTAGACTATAGTATAATTGATGCACCTAACCTAGGCGCATAGCAAAATCTAGGTACATTCAAATGTGTCATGCCTGGCGTAAAATGCGTCTAGTTTTGGTGTCCTACAGTTCATTTATATAGAGAATAGGGTGTCAACAGTTTTTTGGCACAAAATACACCAAAAAAATTGTGCAGCCCTAATGGGATATGTCGCCCTATATCTTTTTATTTCTCCTATTGACATAGCCATACATGGGCTAGTATTTTGTAGGATGACCTGTATTTGTTAAAGACACCATTTAATGTACCATGGAAAATCAAAACAAAATTATTTGTGGGATAGAATTTAAAAAATTCTGCAATTGCACTATTTTTGTTGTTTTACAGAGTTTACCATGCAGCATAATATGACATTTTAATTACTGTATTCTGTAGGTAAGTATCAAATCTGGTAATACCAAATCCATCTACTTTTATTATGTTTTACTACTTATAATAAAATAAGAAGGTTTCTCAGAACAATAGCTTATTTTTCTTTAAATGAACCTGCACTGACAATCAAAAGCGTAACAATGTTTTGAACGTTTGACTTTCAGGCTCTATATCTCATTATCCACTACAGCTTTGAATGTGAGACTACTCATTTTATACACAATCATCTTGGATATCTCATGCATTAATTTGACTTGCAACTATTTATCATATGTGAGATATCATTTTTCCCACAATTATTTTGGGCTGTCTCATGCATTTTTTGCTTGCAACATTACTTTGCTTATTAGCGCTTTTCATGTAACTGCTTGTTACTTTTTTGCCCCCGATGGGGGAACAATCTTTTTTTCTTGTTTTCTACAAATTAAACCTTTTCTCACATTCCCTAATTCCCAAAGTATTAATTTGGTTGTTCCCCCAAATGAAAGGTTTTTTGGAAATCGAAAAGCACCCCATAAAGATTCCCAAGAAAAGGGAAACAGCTATCCAGCCATTGATAGCTCTCTTGGAAAGAAAATTGCCAAACTGCATCATGTGAGGCCATGCCACAGTTGGAAGAATACGAAATTAAGTCTTTCCATCCATTGCAAAGCCAAGAGGTGAACGTCCAGGTAAAATCAACAAGTCAGCTCATCACGAGATCTATCAGTTCTGGTGCAACAAACACGGTAGTGGAGGAAGCTCATATGATTCGTAATAGTGAGATCATAGATGTCCATGCAAGCACCATGCAACATGCATTACGCAAGTCTGGAATGATGACCCAAAAAAAGGGTTTAAAAAGCCTCAAAATTCAAAATTTTTCAGGAAATGTACAGTATTCGAAAAGTGCGAAACGTGGACAAAAGAAGATTGGAATTGAGTGATTTGAAGCGATGAGACAAAAGTCAATAGATCGGGCTCTGATGGGTGCAAATGGATCTGGAAGAATCAAGGGACAAGGGGGCTAAAGGATTGAGAAATTGAAGGAACGGTGAAGTTCAGGGGGGGAAGCCTGATTATATGGGGATGTTTCACAGCCAAAGGCGTTGGATACTTGACCAGGAATGATGGTGGTATCAATGCTGAGCTCTATGAGAGTATCCTACAAGATGAATACTTCGTACATTCGAGTACTATGGGTATGAAAAGGCCGACATAGTATTTCAGCAGGACAATGACCCGAAGCATATGTCAAGATTAACAAAGAAATTATTCAATGACAATGAAACGGAAAATCATATAGGCATGTGGAGATTCAAAATTGCCTTTTGCACTCCACGGAGCATCTGCATATCACAAGGCATTATGGGAAAGGAGCTGAGAAGCTCAATCGCACTCTATTGGATGTAACAAATCCTCAACTTGCTTTTGACCCAGTGAGTCTTTAGAAAGAAAAAGGGGTGTTAGCCAAGCCAGCATCACTCATCTGCATACAGACATTTCGGGTTTTGCCCCTAAGTGCAGTGTCAGTGTATGTAACAGCTTTTGTTTTCAGCAGTGACACATAGGGCGACATGTATGAACATAAGTCCCTTTGTAATGCGTCAAAGATACTTTTTATCACGTCAAAGATTTTGGGGGCGTGTCGCACCACATTAATAAAAGTAGACACATTTATTATTCTTTGATGCCAAATCTAGGTGCAAAACAGTTAGAACAGCCAGACCAAGTTAAAGGTGGTCTGCCTGAGCCAGACTTGTATTGGTACTACACTGCGCCTGTATGTACGACCTGCAGAAAAACAGGGTCATACATTCTGGATAGTGTTGGGGCGATTTTTATCGACATAGTTTGAAATCGGCAAGGTTTTTATGGTGATCGAAATTTTTCCCGATCATGTTGATAATTAAGGTTAAAATCTGTGCATCATCTATTAAAATCGCGCCTTTTTCGGCGCTTCCTGTAAAATTTTTGGGCGCCACAAATCAGATTACAGAATAGAGCAGGGTGAGATGTGTGTGCGACGTCAAGACTGGGATGTGTATGTTGCGATTGGGTGGAAAAATCACATACCTCGTTTTACAAGAACAGCATTTCCTGTTTCAGCCTCAGTGTCTCTCAGCGTCTCATAGGGGTTTGGACCTGCGCTCTGCCTGTGGCCAAACAGCTCAGCGAAATTAGTCTATTTCTGCACAGAGAAACCTCTACTATTAGCTGTTTATCCTTCCAATTTAGTTAGATTAGAGATTTGAAGATTTTATGTAGTTAGCTAGAGAATTTTAAAAGCAAATCTACCGCTGTAAATTCACGGCGGTGGGGGCTGGGGGGGGGGGCCGCGGGTGAACACAGACAAGCTCTATCTATAAAGAACACTTGATACAGTTCAACAAGTCTTAGTTAGACATTGTAGTGGATTCTTTATTATTAACAGTTTGCTATTGAAATATTTCCTGGGGTATTGGGCAGCCTGAACTTATATTGGTACAATCATTTCTAGTTAACTGCGGGTCCTTTTGTTAGCTGCAAAACTCCACTTTTATTATCAGTATACATTTCAGAATAGGTGTTCATTTTAAAATTTTACCCATTACACCTTGACTGTTGATATACCACCTTGCAGTTAAATTACAATCCAGCAATCTTGTAGTCAGCACAGGTTGTTTGTTGCCAAAAATACCGTGTATCGTACGAAAACTCACAGTTTTCGTTTTTTTTTTGACTTTTGCGCACCCAGCATTGTTCATTGACGCAGCATCTACGTAAATCTTAAAAACAGCAATTCTATATTCACCACAGGTGAATTGAAAGGTTCTGTGCTTTTATAACCTAAGTGTGTTGCCTAAGATGTAGACGTATCCATTTGACTGTTGTGGATGTTTTAAATTTTAGCTTCTCCAAACTTGTTTGGGTGTAATAATGAAGGTTTGTTGCTCTCCCATAGACTTTAATGTCATCGCTCATAATCGACCTCACTATCGAAAAACCTTATCGATAGCCGGGCCCACTATCGACTATCGATCGATCTCGATAGCCAACGCAATCGCTCAACACTAATTCTGGAGCATTCTATACTACCTTAAAGCTATTTAGAACTGGCCTGTTAGCATTAGGATTCATACATGTCGCCCATAGTTTTTATTTAAACCATTTTTGGATGCATGCGTTTCCATTTTCTTTAGGGGTTTATGTGAACAAAAACTGCAATTTTAGACAATTTTTAACAGCTGTTCACCATTTAGGAAGAATATATTTATATTTTAATAGATCAGACTTTTATAGACATAAACCAATTATGTTTCATTTTTTATGATAAATTGGGAGAAGCAGATGTTTTGAATAATTATTTTATGTTTTTAAAATACTTTATTTTTATAGGGTTATATCTAATACTCTCTTTTTTGTGGCTGTCGGCAGTAATTAGGAGGCAGCACCCACTGGGTATGCAGCTTCTGAGCTCGCGCCAAGCACTTGCCCAGAATCACAAAATACATCAATTGTCAGAAACAGCTTAAGAAGTAAAGTAGAAATTAAAAAAAAAAAAAAAAAAAAGCCTTGTGAAGTTTAGGGGGTGCCCAAGAAACTTTGTAGAATAGACCCCAAACTCATTGCAGGGCCAAAGACCCGAATTGTGGTGCAAACCTACAGTAAATATGCAGTAGAGTGATCTTAGGAGTAAGGGAACTGAGTTGAAATTGTGAAGGATGAGATGAGAAGGAAACAGAAAATGGACAAACCACAGTGGATATCTCTGGTGAAACTTTTAATGTGCCAGGTTGTAAGAAAGGCGTGGGTATGATCATGGGCCTCCACAATCAATTCCTCCATTTGCATAATATTATGCAAGTTCAGTGACCCATTCACAAAGAGAGGACAGCATCTCAGCCCTCTATTGTCTGGTGGTCACCATTCTAGCCAACATTAGAAAATGTAACAAAATCTCCTTTTTATTTTGCCCTATAGTACCTGTGATAACCTGTGATAACTGACAATGGCATTATTTGAGCAGTATTTGGAATTTGCCTTCCAGAAAACCTATTGAAATGTTTATTAGATCTTATCCCAAAAGGTCTGAATGTAAGGATAACCGCCCATCCAAAAAAAAAAAAAAAGATGTTACATATTACACCTCTCTACGTTGCACATACAATACAGGGCAGACACTCTTGGGAACATCGAGTTAAAGTTCACAGGGTATTAATACCAGCTGGATAGTATATTATAGCTTTTTAACTTCACATGATATGCCAAGGAGAGACAATGCATGCAAACACCAGTTTTCAGGATGTCGCTCTGCTCAAAAGTGACAATAGGCTCCAATTCCCATCTGTAGAAAAATGGTGCTGTGCCAGAATTTCATCATTGCAGTAAAAGTTGTTACATGCGTAAGAGGCAACTTGGCATCATGATGAGGGAACAACAAGATTGTCAAAATCAGTTAGTGCTGATGACTATGACAGGTGATTGAATGTGTTGCACTGATAGAGAGTAAATGCTTGTATTGGTGCCATGATAAAGTCAAGCCAGGCCATCGAGTTTTAATTGAGAGAGTATTTTCCCATCTACCAACATTTGTTGGAGACTAGTAACAGCTGATTGTGCCCAAATCAGTAAGGAATGAAGCTAGAGGCCTCAAGGAAAAAACAGGTTCTGAAAAAGGGGGGGTTTTTTTTTTTTTTGCCACCCCAAAAGCCCCCAAAATTTAGGTCAACAAAGGACCAATGTATTGTACTTAGGGATTGAATCGTGTGTCATTGAAAGAGATGTAATATAAGCTTGTATTGGTGCCATGAAAACAGTCTAGAAGAGCCATCGAGTTTTGCTAGATTTTGGGGTCTGATAGGAGTCTGATAGGATCACCCTACCCAATGTTTTAGATTTGGATACAACAGTCTAGGTTTACTGATTTTCGAAATTTATTCATTGTGTGCCCTCTGTAAATACCTAAAGTACTGTAACTAAGTGTAAGGGCTTGTTCACACGGAGTTTTCAATCCGTGTTACAAGCGCTTTAGGGTTCCATCTTGGGGTCCACACTGTCGGTCCTCAAGACGGATCTAAACAATTAGCAGTGAGATTATCACTGCTCGCTGTGCTGAACACGGAGCGGCGTTCACATGAGAGAACGCAGCTCCGTGTTTCAATAGCGCAGCTCAGCCTCCGTCTTGAAAAGAACTGCATGTCAATTCTTTTCAAGACGGAGCTGAGCTGCGCTATTGAAACACGGAGATGCGATCTCTCATGTGAACCCTGCTCCGTGTTCAGCACAGCGAGCAGTGATAATCTCACTGCTAATTGTTAGATCAGTCATGAAGACCGACAATGCGGACCCCAAGACGGATCCATAAAGCGCTTGTAACACGGAGTGTATACTCCGTGTGAACAAGCCCTAAGTGTACAAATAGGAATTGTTTGGGATAGAAATAAATAGCTTTGCAATATGTCAATCTTTACTACAATCGTACATCTGAAACATGAAATATGCTTGTTCTTAAACTTAGCTGTGAGTGGACTTAGATGCCAAGATATATAATGCTATTTAAATGGGAAATTACTCTTGAGAACATGGACTTTTATTCCCTCAGTTTTAGGTAGACTGACGCTGAATTTACTGATTTGGCTGAACCTGTTAAATCCATTTAAGACTACAGAGAAGAAATGTGAAGCAAAAGATTATCTACACAGTGGGTAAGTTTGTGTTGTTCCTGCCGCAACCCTTTTGCCCAAGATGGCAGGATTTAGAGAAGAGTGACAATATATAATGGCGAATGGATCCAAGAAGATGCAGTGGCACATGACAGCTGATCACGAGCCGACCACAGAGCCAGATCTTCAGAGAAGACACTGCCAAGAGCGCTAGCTCTTAAACCATGCTGAGTGGCAAGATGAATATATATTTTTTTTATTTTATTAGGGGAACAGTATCTTAAAATTATAATCTCTTTAGGTGTAATTAGTGTTGCACTTTGGATTTGGGTCAGGTCAATTCAGCTCTAGCCAAGTCTTGCCTGTGATAATGGAAAATCGTGCAATCACACAGCCTTTGTCCAGACATGAAAAAGGAAGTATATTATTCAATTAATGACACACTTCCTTTTCCAGTCTGGAAAAAAGCTGATGATTGGTTGCCTGATTTCCAATGATTGTGGGCAAAACTGAACCATCCTGACCTGAATCCAAAGTGCAACACTAACTATAAGAGTGACAATAATAATAACAACAACAACAACAATTGTGTAATGTATGATGTTCATAAGGGTTCACTTAAGAGGACACCAACTATATGATCAGATATTGTTTATATATATGACTACACAGTCTAGTTTTAAGAGATGCAATATAATACTAGAGTACCACTAAAGTCAATACCTCATGTTTTTCACATAGAAACTTTGATATACAGGTCATTGCTCTAAGGGTGTATGCTGTCACGTTTCTTCTTTTTGTTAGCCAGGATAGTATCATCTGCTACATTACTCTTTCCTGACAGATCAATCACAAGTGAAAGGGATAGTGATGGGGTAAAAAATAAACAGCTGAGAGTTATTCCCTTTAACGCTCAAGTGATGTCTGGATGAGTTCAGCTAACCACCTCCTTTATGAAAACTACCACTCCAAACACCACAATACACCAAAATATGTGTATCACACAATATTGTTAGGTTCATAACCATCACATTTTCCTTCTCAAATCTGTTATAGATTTCACTTAAAAATCTGCACCAGAGGTCATTTTCCATGCAGAAAATCTCAGCAGTATGCAGATAAGATATGCAAAATCGTATTTACTGTGAAATTTACCCTATATCCACATATAGTTGTAGTTGGTCCTTTAGTTCTCCTGGAAATGATCTATTGCATTCTCTAGTCCCTCCCTCAGACAAATTTTATAGACAGAAGACACAATACATAGTTAAACACCAACAACTTACCAAAAGTATGGTTTCATTATATCCTCGAACACAGAATATTACAAGTACATCAGTAAAAGTTCACCAATCCCTTTCCGAGCTGGAGCAGAGCAGACATAAGTATGCTCAGACTTCAGAAAGGTTCGGCTCCAGCATTTTGTGCTACGAAAAATTGTGGCCAAATCCAAATGAAACCAATGAGATTGGCAATGCCAACTCATGTAAGCAAATCAGGAAACTGGCTAAGGATGCTTTGATTATCTGCACTGTCCACACTTGTGCCCATTGCCAAAAGAACACTGTTGTACTTGGGTAGGACAGACAATTGGGCATTGCAAAGAGGAGAGGTATTGCTAGGGCTCATACACCTGAGAAGTTGTGCTTAATGAAGAGGATGAGAATTCTTTGCCGTCGCTCGTTATCGTGAGTCTAAGAAGATCGACAGGCACACGAACCACAGCTTGTATCTGAAGGTCAAGAGTAACATGTTCAAGAACAAGTCTATTTTCATGGATCACATCCACAAACTGAAGGCAGACAAAGCTCGGAAGAAGTTGTGGGCTAACCAGGTAGAGGCTTGCAGATCCAAGACAAATGAGGAAAGGACGCCCCACGAGGAAAGACAACCGGCCAAGAAAGAGGAGATCATTAAGTAACTCTCAAAGAAGCCAGAGTCTGGCAAGAAATAAATTCTGTACCCAAAACATGTATATAGATACTGCACTGTGCAAGCGTAATAAACCGGCATTAATAAATCAACCATGAATAATAGAGAATGTGTGGAACTTTTCAATATATGCGAGATGCATAAGGTTTTCAGTTCACATTCTGTAGACTCTGAAATGCACAACATTACTTCAGGTGGGAATTCCCACACACACCTGATTCAGAAGAATCTGATCTTTAATATTATTTTTGAGAAGTTGATTTTTGTAATAATGCAGACAACCACATTCTTAACCTGTAAAAATTATAGACAATAGCAACAAGAAGTAGAACCCAGAGTCACTGATGATGTGCTGTGACACAAATATTAGGCATAGATTAAGGACAGGTTTTGACCCTATGTCACCCACATCCAGCCGAAACCACAAACACATGCTTTAGGTGGTAGTTTTAAACAGTGTTAACTGGCCACACAGTTTTGTCAGTAACACAGCAGTTTTAGGTCTGGTTCAAATCAGTGTTGGAGCTTGCATCCATTAGCAAGCTGCGCTATTTTTTCTATGAAAACGATGGATACTGTGGCGGAAGCCCAGCAGGCTCACTGTACTCAATGGGGTCCAACAGGCACTATTGGTGTCTATTCTAATTTGCTCATCTGTGACATAAGTTCTGAACAGAACCTCTAATGCATATTTGAACCAGGATTTACATATAAAAAACCTCCAAGCCCACTGACTGATAGGCAACATGCCAGAAGTGATTAATGGTCTAAAAGAGCGAATGGTGGGGCAGGGAGCTACCTGCTCCTCCATTGTATTTCACTCAGTAATCCAGAGATACAGTGGTAGGGCTTCTATTAGAAGCCCCCTGCTCTGCCTTGCCAGCTAGTAAAGATGGAAGGGCATCGTCATGCACTACCTGAATTATGACACCTGTGGCTGCTTTACATGGCTGTAACAGTGTTAAATGTGCCAGTCTGTATTCATAAATAGTATTGTATCCCAGAAGAGGGAAATCTTTAGTAAAAGTTAGATCCAATACAATACCAAAATTGAATATGGACATCATACATGAATGATGGGGCAGTGGTGGCTGGAGCCAAGCTGTGTAATACAGCTCCACTCCTGCCAATAATCTGGTGGGTCTATTGACAGTACCAATGAGATGACACAAGTGTACTTCGTAGTGTAGGAACAGATAGCAGACAATGACATTTATTTTTCTCATTGGTCATTAGGCGGTTAGGTCCCACTGGGAACAGAAATTATATGACTGATGACAACAAATTTAAAGTGCTAAAGAATTTATTGGTATTATACAGTGTAAGCAACAGAACCAAATAAAACAATTATGCAGTGGATTTGGAGCTCTGTATCACAAAAAAGAGCTTCAGTAGTTAGAAAATATACTAATAAATCAATCAAATATTGGATCTATCAATAATAATAATCTTTAATTCCATAGTACCAAGATGTTTCACATCACTATACAAGAGGGCACATATCCATATAGATAGTAACACTAATCAGCAATTTAATCGGAGTAAGGGCCCTTTCACCCTATCTATGAAAAAATAAGGAATGACACAAAAGGTAAAAATTGCTTGTTTTGTTAAAATTATACAACTTTTTTTTAAAAAAAATAGTGTAATACACAAAAAGGTGGCTAAACCAGTACGCATGTCTGCAGAATATAAGAAATAATACATAGGGGAAATGAAGGACGGGAGTTAGTCTTGGGAATGGAGGAGCCTGTGTAAAAATGTGGGATGTAAAGAGTTAATCTGATTATCAAAGTTGGCGCATTCCAGGGAACAGGTGTAGCACAAGGGTGCTTTCACACAGTGGGTTTTTGATGCGTTTTTTAAATGCATTTTTGTGCAGCAATGTACAGCATTAATTGCTGTGCCTTCCTGCACAAAAAACGCATCAAAAACGCACCGTGTGAAAGCACCCCAAGTCTGAGACTGGCATAAGCGGTTCAGATTATGGTAGATGTTAGTTTCTGATACCTGGCAGAATGTAGTAAAAAAGAGTGCAGTGGTAGATAGAGATTAGGGAGCATACAGATATATAGAGATAGGTGCAGCATTGTAAAAAGCTTTGTGGGTGAGAGTAGAACATTTAAATTGTACTCTAAAGTGAATGAGCAAACAGTGCAGTAACTGGAACATGGTACAAGCATCAGTGTAGTGGTTGGACTGAAATATGAGCCCAGCTGCTGCATTTACCACAGATTCTAGAGCAGGGGTGTTAAACTTTTTTTCTCATTTTTCTTTTCTTTTTTTTTGGGTTGTGTAGTTGATCACTTGTGCCTTTCTTTGCAATTTGCCATTTCATTTAACTGGCTATTTCTTAGTCACGCTTATTGTATTACAAGGAGGTTTATATTGTTCTTAAAGATATATTTATTTTATTCATCTAACTACCAAAGGCCTAAACCTGCGCTACGTCACCTTTTTATTGCTGCACTGAGACTTAAAGCATAATGACTTTGCTTTGCGTTAGACAATCCTGCCCGTCATACAAGTAAATTTAAAAGAGTTTGCTTCATTCATTTAGATTTTGCCTCAGGAAAGAAAAGTCATCAAAATTATTGAAGGAAATAAAAAAGCCTCCTCTGATTTTCGACCCAGCCAATCTATTCTTTCTCAGATTCAAAGTAGGAACACAAAATCTTCCAGACATACCCACTGGATGCATGAAATGATGGCTCAGAAAACTTCGTGTATTCCATTATCTGTAATGGTTTGTAATGGTTCCAAGTTTTGCCCCGGTAATTTATTGCTTATAAATATTCTTATTCATAATTACGGACATTCATTGCCAAGTAAAATGATCAGCTTTGGCTAATCATCAAAGAGCAAAGAAAAAAGATGAAAATATTACAAACTAGGCAACACTGTAGACATGTAAAAACTAAACTGTAACCAAGAAATTATTTTCATATATGATTTTATATATTTATTTATATAGTGGGTATGGAAAGTATTCAGACCTTAAATTTTTCACTCTTTGTTTCATTGCAGCTGTAATGGTTCACAGTAGTGGATCCACTGGATCACCACAAGCGATGGTGAAAGCCTCGCCAGGGAGCGGAATCTAAGTCGGTCCCGGTTTTCACCAGAACCCGTCGCAAAGCGGGATGGACTTGCTGCGACGGGAGTCTACCAGGTCGCTACCCCTGACGTGACTTGCTTGCGGTGGTAGCCAAGGTATAGCGTGGTACAGAATCGTCAGGCAGGCTCGTAGTCAGGGAGTCAGGGACAGGCAATAAGGTCAGGACAGGCGGCAAAGGTTCGTGGTCGAGGGATGGAGGCAAGAAGGTACGGTACACGGTAATCAGAACTAGACTCAGGAAACGCTTTCTCAGTAGGCGGTAAGGCACTAAAGATCCGGCAGGGTAACCAGGAAGAGGCAGGCTTAAATAGGGACAGTGGCAGGCAATAACGAATTACCGGCATGCTGGCTCTTTAAATTTAACACTGCCGGCGCACGCGCGCCCTAGGGGCGGGGGGCGCCCCTGGGAAAACACGGCAGCATGGCCTGGAAGTTTGCAGGGGCCTCCTCGGACGAGCTCGCCCGGACCCCCGACATGGGGTCCGGGCACCGCCATACGGGCACGGATGCGCTTGCGATATGGGATGAGGGTCGACGGGGCATCCATGACAGCAGCCATTTGGTAAGATCAAAAAAGTTCAATTTTTGCTTATTAATGTATTCTACACAGCCCCTCCCCTTCTTGAAAATAAAAAACAGATATTTTTGCAAACTTATTAAACAAGAAAAACTGAAATGTCACATGGTATAAGTATTCAGACCCTTTTGCTGTACCCCAAATTTTAACCCAACTGCTGTCCTTTTCCCTTGTGATCCTCCTTGGATGGTTTTACTCCTTCTTTTGGAAGAAGCGGTTTATTTAAACTGTTGGATTTTGATTGGGAAAAGGCAAAACCTTCTATATAAGACCTCACAGCTCATATCTGTCGGGCACATGAACTGCCCAAGGATTAGAACGAATTGTGGAAAACCACAAGGCCCAAGGTTACAAAAAATTTCTGCACACTAAAATTTCCCAAGAGCAAGTGGACCCAACCCCAAATGGAAGAAGTTTGGAACGATCACAACTTTCCTCGACCTCCTCCACCAAACTAAGCAATCAGGAAAAGGCCCTTTGGGTAGAGAGGTAAAAAAAACCCCCAAGTCACTGTGGCAGCTCCAAAGATGCATTAAGGGGGGGGAGAAAGTCCAAAATTGTCAACTATCACTGCACCCCTCCACCATCAGGGATTTATGGCAAGTGTTCCAACGGAAGCCTCTCCCCGGCAAGACATCTAAAAGCCCGCATACTTTTGCAAAAAAACACATGAAGGACTCCCGACATGAAAAATAAGTTTCTCTGGTCTGAGGAACGAAGACAAAAAAAATTTTTTGGTGTTAATTGAAGGGGTATGTGGGGAGAAAACCGGGCATCCCTTTTCACCTGCCCAATACAACCCCAAACAGTGAAACATGGTGGTGCCTCATCTAGGGGGTGTTTTTAAACGCGGGACAGGAGACTTGTAGAATTGAAGGAAAGATAAAAGGGGCCAAGTAAAAGGAACCCTGGGTGAAAACCTCTTCAGAGTGCTTTGGACCTCAAGGGCCCAAAGTTTCATCTTCCAACAAGACAAGACCTAAACACACCTAAAAAAAAGCAGGGGCTCAGAAAAACTCTGGACCATTCTTGACGGCACAGCAAGAGCCCTGACCTAAACCCATTGAGCAATTTGGAGACTTGAAAATGGCTGTCTACCAACGTTCACATCCAACCTGAGGGAACGGGAGAGAACGCAAGGAAGAATGACAAAAATTTTTTTCAAACGAGCGTGAAAAAACTTGTTGCTTCTTCCAAAGGACGGGGCCGTAGTAGCTCAAAAGGGTGCTTCATAATACTGAAAAGGGTCTGTGACTTAAACCATTATTTTTCAGTTTTTTTGTTTAAAAAATTTTGCAAAAATCTACATTTCTGTTTTTTTCAAATGGGGGGTGGGGGGTGCAGAGTGTACATTAATGACAAAAAAAGAACTTTTTTTGGATCTTCCCAAAACGTAAAAAAAACAAAGAGTAAAAAATAAAAAAGGTTCTGAATACTTTCCTACCCACGTGTATGTTTATATTTAATATATATATATAATATAAAATTATAGTATATATATTGTGAGCTTTAGGGGCCTGGGATTTTGGGCACACGGGGATTTTCAGGCAGAGACAAGACGACTTCGGGTGGCAAAAATACAGGGCCTTGTATTTTATTTAACCAAAAACAAAAAACAAAAAGTAAGGCATGCCCGACAAAACAAAACAAACGCCTGCCCGCTGGGCTCTAAAAACAAAGGACCAACTTACTTCAGCTTGTAAGTTTCCTGGGGACCCACGTGTCTCCCTCCAATTTAAGGGGGTACCCGGGGTTGTAGTTCCCCCCATCGTTTCCCCTGCTGATTTTATATATTCCAGGTAAAACCTGAGGGGAAACCCCTGGGGATGGATCCGGGGGGTGACACCCCCCTCTCTACCACCCCCCCAATGAAAGGCCCCCCCGGGGAAGGGCTAAAAGCCAACAAACATAACCGTTAAAAAATGTCGACAGTCTATACTGTCGACCCCTACTATTTTGGGCCCTTCATTCCCCCAAAGGCTCCTTACCTTGGGGATGTGTCGGGCATCTGAAGGAATAGCGAGGCCCGGGCCCCGGAAAAATTAAAACATTATATACCCTTCCCTTTTGCCCCTTCATACCCCCCCCTCTGCAGACCTGTGGGGGGGACACCTTTTGCCCCAAAAACTGGCACTTAACAATGGTTGGGGTTTTTTGCCTCTGGGCCCCAGGGGGGTTCGACGCAGAATTTAAAGGTCCTTATCCGGGAAACCACCGGGGGTCACCCTGCGTTCTTCCCTTTTTTTTGGGGACACCCTTTTTTTTTAGCGGGGATGATCTGTAATACCCAAAAACTGTCTTCCCACTGGGTAATATCAAAGTGACTCAAGGGCCCCACTTGGGGCCAGACTTCCTCCCACAATGGCGTAATTTTTTTCAGCCCCGACTTTTCCCTTGGGGTACACATGGGTGCTCTTCCCCCCGTTAACCCTTTGGGGAAAAAGACTCCCCCTAAGCCTACTTCTGGGGCATCTGTCTGCAAAGGAATTTTTCCCTAAGTTAGGGTTTTTTAAAACAGGCCTCTTACATAAACCCCTCCTTAAGTTTTTGGAAAGGGTTTTTGGGCCCAGGACCCCACTTTACCAGGGTGGATTTCGCCCCTTGGGAGGTCTTTAGGGGAGCACATTGAGGCAAACCTGCAAAAACCCTCCTGTAATAGCTTAAAATCCTAGAAGGCTCTAACCTGCTTTTTGGATCCCGTTGGGCCCAAATTTCCCAAATGGCTTCAAGCTTATCTACTGGGGTTTGATGATCCTGGGGCCCAAAAGTTGTGCCAGGTACAGCCTCTTCTGCCCTATCCGCGCTTTTTTCTTTGGGGTTTGGGTGTTCCCCCGCGGCCCCTATCGCCTGGACTGCTTCACCTTCCCCAATGCAAATTTTCCCAGTCAGCACTAAAAATCACCAACATCCGGTATGCGGTGCTTTACTTTTTATGCGCGCAGGATGATGTCCATTACCCGGGAAAGGGGTCGCGGGGGCCCCATGTAACCCAAAGGGAAGGACTACATACGGGAAGTTCCTTTGGTAAAATGCTTTTTTTTTTCCCCGGGCCTCATTTTGGGGGGAACCCCTGCCATACCCCTTGGTGAGGTCAAAGGTGGTCATATACCTCGAAACCCCAAACCCTCTCGACACCCGCCCCTTTGGCAGGGGGTAGGCGTCAAATTTGGAGATCTCTTTCAATTGGGAAATCGTTACAAAAAACCGAAGCAACCACCGGTTGGAATGAAAATTTTGGGCTCGACCACCCATTTTGGGGACTTCTCTTGACCCCAAGGGCAAATTTCCTCACCTTTTCGTATGGTTTCCCGGGGCTTCCGGCCCCTTATGGTTTTAACCGTACCTTTTGCCCGGGGCTCTGAAAATTTCTTTTTAATGATCTGCCCGCCGGGCATTCAGAAAAGACCCCTCGGTTTCCCTTTTGTAGGAATTCCCTGACCTCCTCCCTTTTGGGACCTCTGACAAGGTTTCGAAAATAAAAGGGGGGAACCCCCTTTTTGGGACCCCCTCCTCCTTTGCACCCCACCAACTTTCTGGGTCCTTCCGGGGTTTGTGAGTTGACATAATTTTTGGGTAGGGCTTTCTTTTCCCGGGCTAAAAAACCCTTTGTATTCACCTCCCCTACCTTTCACGTTTCAAAAGGGCCCTTCATGGCTAAAATTTGTCTCTAATGGGGGGGACAAGAAATTTTACCCTGTCCCCGGGCTGAAAGGGGACGCCCCTTGGGGGTCCTGTTTAACCGCCGTGCCCCCGGGGCCCGCTGCATGTTTTCCCTTACAATGGGCTAACAGCCGGAAATCCGGGGTCCGCTCGGCTATATGCGGATGACACCCTGAAAAGGGTTTTTCCTCTTGCCCCGGTCTCCCTGGCAAACCAGGAGCCCCGGGTGTTCCCTACGCACTGAGGAGAGAACCCCAAAAAACGCCTGGGGCACTCCCGGAAAAAAACATCAGATAGGGCAACAGGCGATCCCAATCCCTCCCATCCTTGTCCCCACCTTTCTTAACACCCCTTTTTAAGGTCTTATTAAAACGCTCTACCAGCCCGTCGGTTGGGATGGAACCCGGGAGGTCGCGGGTGGAACTTTGCAGGCGACCACTCGGGGTCATTTGGACATGAATGGAGTGCCCTTTTCTGTCGGGATTCCTTTGGATCCATAGGGTGAAAGGTGGAAATTCCCTAGCTATCCCTTTGAGGGGTGTTTCTAGGGGTAGGGGCCTCTGGGTACGGGGGCATAATCCGTACCACAGGATATGCTGATGTCCTCGGGCCGTTTAGGGGGGGGTCCTACCAATCCACCCAAAACCTTTTTGAAGGGCACTTCGATATGGGGGGGGGGAAACCAGCGGCTCCGGGAAAAGGGATCGGGGGCGGGGACCTACACCCGGGACGGACTGACAAACTCCTCCATCCTATAGAGCCGGCCTAGAATTTGGGCCCACCCCCCCTATTTTTCCCCCCCCAATGTCCCCCTAAGACATGGAAGGGGCAAATTTCCCAAAACCATAGGGACATGGGCCCGGGGGTACCCCAACTGCTCTCCACCTGGGTTGGGTGCCCTTTTTCACCCTTAAAAGGGGGTTTTATTCTGACGGCGAAGTGAGGTACACCCAAACTTCCCCCCCAGGTTCCTGGGTTTACCATTTTGACCTTTACGCTTTTCCAGGCTTTCTGCAAATTATGGTCCCTCAATTGTTCCGTACCAAAATTCCCTCTCGAGACCCGAAAAGGGAGGAGAGTTCCAACTCAGAGGGGTCTCCTTGCGTCTCCACCAGTCCGAAAAGGGAAAAGGTAGGGGTTTTAACATTTCACCAGGCGTACTTTTTTTACGGGGCGGTACCATACTACAACTTTTATTTTTTTTTTCCCCATAACTCCCAAAACAAGGGAAACACATCCGATAATTCCCTATGGGAAGTTGCACAACGGCCCCTCTTTTTGGGTTCACCCCCGGGGAGCTCTAGGGCAAGTTGGCGGGGGTAGTCCTTGGTGTCCCCTGTTACACATACCCCTATTGGCTTTTGGTATTTGAGGGGTTCACCAGCTTGCTTGCAAGGGTACCAAGCTCCCCGAGCCCAGGGGGGCCTCAGGGAATGTCCTTAAGGGGGGACCGTCACCTAAAAAGGTCCCCCCCCGAACCCTTTTGGGGATAAGTGGGGGGAAAACCCCGAAGTACGCCCCCCAAAACCACTTTCCCAGGGGTTTTCTCTCCCGGGAAACTGCCCCCCACATACCACCTTTGGGGCACTGCAGCGGTTTGGGGCCCTTTAGAAGGGGGCCCCCTTTTTGGGGTGGGGGGTTCCTCCCCCCTTCCCTTAACCGGGGACCCCTCTCGGGGACAGGAACTTTACCGGGGTTGAGGTCTGCAAAACCCTCTGGGGTGTACCCCGCAAATTTTCCTGGCGCTGTATCCTCCACCACCGCGACCATTCTCCACACTTTTGGGGTCGTGTAGCCCAAAGCACCTGGACCCTGAGGGGAAAAGGCCCGCATAAAAGGGTCACAACCACCCCCTTCGCCCACCTGGCGGGGGTGTGGTGTCCGGCTGTAGCCACTTGTTGGTAAGGGGGAACAGGTGTACTTTTGGGGGATTTTTCGGCTTGGGGGATAAACCCCGGGCTTGTACCCCGGGGCTCTTTTTGGCCAGGGTGACCCCAGTCGGCCAGTTCTCCCACGTGTTTGCGTATCTTGGCGTTTTGGGACTCTAAGGTCGAATAGGCTTTTGTGGTTTCCCTTGGGAAAGGGGGGCCAGGACTCTGCCCGGTCCACAGGTGCTGCCCCTTTTTCCGCTACCTTTCAAGGTCCCCGGAAAGCCTGGGTTCATCATCCTTGGTCATCTTGCGCAGGGGCTTTGCACCCCCCTGGCGGGGCGTTGATGCACACCTTTTTACCCTCTGGCCTCACCGCCGGGGCCGAACGTTCTGCAGGTCTGGTTCACCTGCTGTTGCTCCTTCACCTGGCTTTTGGGTCCCCCTTTCCATTTGGGGCCCCGGATGGTCTCCCGTCGCCTTTGTGACTAGCCGCCTTCAGCGGGGGTTTGGCTTTGCTTGTTCAGCTGTTTTACCAGCTCGTCCATTTTAAACCCCGACTGGGCGACTGTGCGGTAGCTGTTTTTCCACCCAGGACATACGTTCCTTCCTTTCCCTTCTTCTCAGGTGTTTACAAGTACTCCCCTCTTACCCTTGCATACCCCACCAATGTGAGCTTTACGGCTCGGGGACTTGGCACACGTGGATTTTCAGGCGAGACAGAGACAGATTTCGGTGCAAAAAAAAGGGCCTCTGTATTTTTTTTAAAAGCAGCAAACAAAAAAACAAAAATGCAAGGCATGCACCATAAAAAAAAAAACGCCTGCCCTCGGGGCTCAAATAACAAAGGACCAACTTACATCAGCTTGTAATTTCCTGCTGGATCTCCAGGGGTTTCTCCTCTCCAGATTTAAAGGTACCGGGGAGTTGTATCACCCCCCCCTTTCCCTGCTGACTTAATTTTTCCGGGTAAAACCGGGAGTGGAACCTCGGGATGGATCCAGGGGGGGACCCCACCCTGCTCAATGCTCCCCTCCCAATAAAAGGCAACCCGGAATGGTGAAAGCCAGCAAAACAAACCGTTAAACATATGTCGACAGTCATACTGTCGACACCTATTAATATTGGCCTTTCATTCCCCCAAGCCTCCTTTACCTTGGGGGCATGTTTTGGGATCTAAAGGGAAATATGCGGGGACCCGGGCCGGGGTTTAATACCCCATTATATACCCTTCCTGCTTTTTGCCCCCCTAAAAATATATTATATAAATATATAAAAAAAAACACTTTAACAGGGGGGTATGGAAATTAATAATATATCTATCTTCTATCTGACTCACACCGTCCCCCACCATCTTGGACAGTCTCAACGGGTCTTTTGACTCACGGACCACCGTCCTTTGTTAGAACAGTTATGGCACACCAACGTATGGCACTCTGACGCCAGGCTTCTTTTAACAGTGGCCTTACCCAGCTTTATTACTCCAGCATATGACAGAAAACAAATGCACCAACCTATGGCTACTTGTCAGGGCTGGGCTGTGCTCAGGCTCTAGCGATCTGCAGGCTGCAGCAGCTGATGCACGATCCCATCCTGATACCCATGCTGCTGACAACTCTGTGAGTGACAGGGGCCCAGCCACTCCTGACAGGGGGCAGGTTGCGCCAGCCAATGGGAGACCCGGAGGCCGCTCCAATCAGCTGCAGGGCGGTATCCAGGAATCCCATTTAAACTCCCTGAAGGCTGGGTGCTGTGCCTGTGATATTCCTGGCTACCTCGTGTTTCCTGTTCTGATATTGTGTCTTGCTTATATGTGTACCTGACCTCAGCTTGTTTACGTTTATCCCTCTGGTTCTGAATTGTGGCTTTAGCGTTCCTATTTGATATTTACCCGGACTGTCTGACTATTCTTCCTTCTGACGGCTCCAGCACTTTAGCAGCGCAGGGACTGTCGCCCAGTTGCCGTCTGCTGCCTAGGGGAGCACGTCAAATAGGCAGGGACAGTGGGCTGGGTTCCAGTTAGGGCTCACTGCACCTCCCTTGATGTGACATACTGACACAATATAGTTGCTTTCACCCAGGTCCTTGGTGGCAAATCTGCAGCAGGTCTCCTGCTGTACTCTACCTAGTGGCAGAAACAAGGGACCACCTGAGGTCGCTCTGCCACAACATATACACTGTGGGCGACATGTATGTAAGGGGCTGTGCCAGTAGTCTGGTGTCCTTTCAGCCCAAAAACTTTCGCAGCCCTGTTCACTCAATGTATGAGCAGCCGCACTCCAAATGAGGCGCATTATGCGTCACCCACTTTGTAATGCGCCTAAGATGTGGGGGTGTTCTGGGGGCGTGTTGCACCACAACTGTATGACTCTACACATTTATGACTGGAGGACGGCAAAACTAGTTGCGTTACTGCTGGAACAGTTAGACCAAGTTACAAGTGCTTTACCGGAGCCCGAGTTGTCGTAGTGGAACTAGAAAGTGCCAAATCTATGACCGCAGTAGAACAGGATCATACATTATATATATATATTTATATATATATATATATAATATATAATATATAAATATATAATATATAAGTATATAATATATATATATATATATAATATAATATATATATAATACAGTTTTTTCTAAATATATTAAATAACATCCTATCCTCTACCACGTAAAACATGAATTAGCTGCAGTTCCATATTGAAAATATTCTCCAAGGTTAACAAGTAAAATGCTTAGAATTCATACTACTCAGAATGTGCTGATTCAAAAGAAAACTTCTTCCCTCATGAGATTAGAAATCACTACATTACATCAGCATTAGTTGGCTAAGTTAGAAGTCCCAATGGTTTCTTGTCCTGAAGCGAGTATATAAATGAATAAAATATAACAATCTTCCAGTTCATGCATAGATTATGTTTCATTAAAAAACAAACCAAATAATGGCCACTTACCAACCAACAGGCTCACTCACTTGCACCTCTTGCATTACTGGTTAAAAGTTTTATAACGCCTCCACTCTCCAGTTATTTTTTATATTAACATACTAGTTCATCTCAAAAAATTTGAATATCGTTGAAAATTATTTTATTTGTTATAGTGCTCACAAATGTATTCTATTAAACCTTGTCATTCATACTGTAATGAGTCTTTACAATATATAGATTTCTCTATTTGACTTAAATTATTGATCTCAATTATCTTTTCAGTGATATTCAAATTTTTTTTTAGATGCACTAATAGTTCTAGTACAACCAATAAATGGTTCAAAGATTAAAAATAATTGAAAAATATTTAAAAAAATGACTTTTGTACCTCAAACACAACAATCATCTGAATTTATGATTTTAACTGAAACCCTTTTTCTCAAAAGGACATCAAGGTCAGCACAAAAAGAAAATTATGGTTTGAAATAGGATGTAAACTATTCAAATGGGTATCTCAGCTTTTAGAGATTACAGTCGAACCATCTGATTATATATAATTATTGTTGAAAGAGAGCCATAACTTTCAGGTCTGTTCCTGAGATAGATGATACTTTCAGAGGTGGTACCTGCACCTATCAGTGTTTGATGGTATATCCTACCAATATGCCATCAAACTCTATGGGCCACATGTATGAAACGGTTTTGGTCTAAAACTCACTTTTTCCCCATAGAAACCTATGGGGAAAAAAGTGGTTTTAGACCAAAACCGTTTCATACATGTGGCCCATAATTTGGGAGCATCTTTTAACAAAAGACAGACAATTAGTCATTACAGTTTCCTATACCATCAAGAGGCATTGGGACACTGGAGGAAACTCTCACAGAAAAAGGTCTTGCAGACCAAATGCCACAACAAAATCAGATGGCAAGCTTTTGAGAGTCAACAGTTTGTGTGATTGCTGAAAATCTTTAAGCACAGTTTAATGCAGCTAAAAGTAAACAGTACCCGTATCCGTTTTTCAAATAAAAAAACGTATTGCGTTAAACGTATCCAAACACATACCAAAAGTGTAGTACGTGTTTGGATATGTTTTCTGGATTGCAAAAAAAAAGTACCCTGTAGTTTTAAATAGCGTTTGTGATGCGTAAAACAGATCAAGAATTGACATATCAATTCCTTTATCAGGCCCGTTAAACATATCACAAAGTCGTATGTAGAACATGTATCGTCTGAACGCCAATATGTGTTTTACACTGAAACTAATGTTAAATATGTGTTTGGGTCACACTGTGAACATTCCCTAACAAAGTCACTGCTAAGATTGCAAAATAAAAAACAGACTTGGTGAAAGCAGCACCTCCAGTAGAATACTAAAGAGTGGAAAAGGTCTCATAGGGTAATGAAGCAAAAATGTTGGTACATCATACAGGCATCTTGTACATCATTAAGTAAATGAAAGGATGGGTCCTCAGTGTGATACTGTGAGACATAGAAGATGAAGCATCATGGTCTAGGGGTCTTTTCCTGGATCCCATGCTGGAAACTTGTTAAAGTGACTGCCAAACTGGAGAAGATGGGCCACCCCAGCATTTTGATGTGCAATGCAATACCCGTTGGGGGATTTCCAGTTTATCAGGGATTCATATTATAGCAGGACAATTATCCAAAACATACTTCTAGATTATATCAGAACTACCTAAGAAGACAATAAGATGCCAGTAGTCTTCAAAGCATTGAATGGTCTGCATAGATTTAAACCCCATTGCGCTTGTTGGGAATGAACTGTTTAGAAGGGGTTAAAGCAAAGCAACCTACAAGTGCAGCACATTTGTGGGAACTTCTGTAGCAATGTCGGGAAGAAATTTTTGGACAATATCTGGATGCAATTGTAGAAAGGAAGCCTCAACTGTGTAAAGCTGTTATATCAGCTACTCTGAAGAGTCAAAAATCTAGACTCCATTTGTTGAAACAAAGTTAATCCATTATTTTGAATTAACTTGTTTATTTCTTCTTTTCTTTCATGTCAAAGTACATTTGAAAAAATTAAAGGGGTATTCCGGGAGTTAAGAAACCTTATTCGTCTTATGGGGCATGATAAAAAATATACGATAGACCTGTCACGTGAACGATGAATGTTCACTTCTACAGTGGGAATGAACGGGAGCATTCAGGAGGTAAATATGATTCTTATCTTCTATTCTTTATCATGTCCCAATGGACCAACAAGCATATCCCTTTAAACTGTGTAAATATCAATAAAAACTGGAAAAACTGAGGTGTGTTAAAACTTTTGACCGGTAGTACTCACAAACACACGCTACACAGACCTCCAGATGCTATGCTACTGCCTGCGCTAAATTCCCTCCCTAATGAACTGGTGCTGCATGCTTCCTTTGAGTAATACTGTCAGTAGAATATCTCATATGGTGTCAGCGAAGTGCTCCCAGTCTGTAAACTCCATTGAAAAATGGAGTCTTCCAGAGGTCCACTTAAATAGAAAGCCGATGTACATAATATATACAAAAATAAAAAATATGTCACAGAAAATCTGGTCTCGTAAAGGTCTCTATTTATTTAAATACATAGAGTCCACTAGTAGCGGTGGCTTGTAGGATTGCTGGCTGTATGTAAGAACACTGTATTGGTTATTATATAGACTATTTACTACTTTTTTTTTATAAAGTCTTTAAATGAAACCAGGCAATAATTTTTTGAGAATGCATTTACAAAACAGTTAGGCTGGGCCCACATGACTCTCAGCAGATTCTGAATCCTAAAACCACGTTGTCCGAAAAGCATTTTGATGTGGTTTTCAATTTGTTTTTAGGTAGATTTACAATCATAAGATGAGTCTCATTGATCCCTACAGTGTTTTGGATCTGACATAGAGATGTTTGAGACACATTTTTTTGGCTTAAAACAAATTAATGAACATGTTCCAATTTTTTTTGTAAAAACGCTGTTATTGAAATCCGACCTCAAGAAAATCTGACTTATGTAGATGACTCGAATTTTCAATTGAGGTCTATGGGGATGGTTTGCAATTGAATTTTTATGGTTTTTAAAACCTGAATCTGTGTAAAAATCTGAATGTAAATCATTGTTGTGTAGACAGACCCTTAATCTTTCTTCAGAATACTCACTAGGTGCACTGTTACCTTGCCAAACAACTGCCCTGTATTGACTTGTGTCTCTCCAAGCCCAATCTGAAGACAAAACAGGAACACTGGAGGAATTCTTTGATGAAGATAAAACATACTTTTATTTTTTACAACCGTTTTGCTGTATAAGACAGCCGTTTTACAGAGGCATAGGCAGCTTTAGGTTCAAACTTTCTGGTCAGGCTGTGGGTGCTTCTATAGCAGTGATTGACATATAAACTCTGCTATTCCTAGCTGATCCTGATAGTGACATGAGTTCTGGAGGCTTGTAGACTGTAGTGCACAAGTCTACAGAGCTCTAACATGTTAAAGCCTATCAGTAAGTAATATAAACAAGCTACCTACTTTCATGATAAGGAACATAGCGGGGAGTGACATCACATGCCCTACCACTGCTGGAGCAATGAGAGCAGAGAGAGGTGGCCTGTAACTAGGGAAACATATGTTTACAAAAGCAGGAGATAAGATCTGCTCCTGACTCTGAAAAAAATCTAAATCAGAAGAGCAATGCATTTGCTAATAGTCTTTATTTATCTTTGCTACACGTCTAGAGCTAATCAATTAAACGAGAATACCACTTTAACATATCGTTTTTTGCATCAAAACAGCTGTGAAAAAATTTATGTAAAGTGTCCCATGGGCTCAAATGGTGATACAGACCTTACATGCACATGGTGCCCTTTTTACATGTTTTTATATATTGGTAAAAAACAGGAGTATATATCCTACTCATTTTCTGTGCCTAATGGATGGGCTTAATCTGTATTTTTATTATGCAGTGAAATCCATATGTAAAAACAAGTGAAGTACAATTTAAGTCTGTCCTCTGGAAAAATATGCTGTGTGACCATACCGTCTTTCCCAGGAATAAAATACCCAGTCACCCTTGTCTTTTAAAGTACCCTTCCCTCCTTATATTCCATGCCAATTAGTTGGTACATTTTAGTATGTTTACCTATATTTGGATAATACTCCTGTTTTTTCCTGTATTGACCTTGGCTTTCCTGTCCCATTTACGACTGAACTCCAACTGCCCTAACCCTCTGCTTGTCACCTGATTATCATCTCTGCCTGTCCCATCTGTAAAACACATATTTGCCAACTTTTGAAATTGGGCATCAGGGAGATCTGAAGATGCGACGCCCTCTTGTTGCTGAGCCACACCCCCTTCACAAAAAGTCACACCCACTCCACCTAACTGTGTAACGGCTGTGGAAGAAAACTAAATTATGGTTTTGGCATCACCAAACTTTCCTGGAGGTTGGATAGCCTATTCAGCCTCCAGAAGAGCTGGGAGGTACAGCTAAACTGTGCCTGATCCTAAACCATTACACTACAATCAATATTTCCATCATACAGTGATTATACAGTGGTAGATATCAGTGTACACAGACATTTAAAGGGGTGTTCTCGCTACAAAGATCATATCTGTAATGATGGGGCCAGTAAAAATAAGCACTTTTGCAATTGGTTTGTATTACCTAAATCATTTAGTATAGCAGCTATTAGCTAAACTGCGTGTCCTACATCTAAAACTGCAGCCTGGGGTCAGGCCACTCCCTATTTGCTGTGATTGGTTGCCTGATATTTAGTTTAACCCCCTGATGGGACACACCCCCTGTGCTGTGAATGACTGCCTGCACACTGGCTGCTTCCTCACTCCTGAGCTGTGTGAAAATGAAAGTGAAAATGGGACAGGGACAGCTCTGATGTGAAGGATCTGGGCAATGTTAGATTCCCTCTCCCCACCCATATAATACACTCTTCTCCCCCACTAATATAACACACTCCGTTCCCCCACCCATATACCACACATATAACACACTCTGCTCCCTCCACCCGTATAACATACATATAATAAACTCTGCTCCCCCCACCCAGTTAACACACATATAATACACTCCGCTCCCACCACCCATATAACACAGATACAATACACTCTGCTCTCCTCACCATATAACAAACATATAATACACTCTGCTCCCCCCACCCATATAACACACATATAAAACACTCTGCTCTCACCACCCATATAACACACACATATAATACAGTCTGCTCCCCCCACCCATATAACATACACATATATTACACTCTGTTCCACCCACCCATATAACAAATACACTCTGCTCCCCCCACCAATATAACACACATATAATACACTCTGCTCCCCCCACCAATATAACACACATATAATACACTCTGCTCCCCCACCCATATAACACACATATAATACACTCTGCTCCCCCTCCCATATAACACACATATAATACACTCTGCTCCCCCTCCCATATAACACACATATAATACACTCTGCTCCTCATGCCCATACAACACACATATAATACACACTGTTCCCCCATCCATATAACACACATATAATACACTCTGCTCCCTCCACCCGTATAACATACATATAATAAACTCTGCTCCCCCCACCCATATAACACACATAAAATATACTCTGTTCCCCAACCCATATAACACACATATAATACACTGTGCTCCCCCCATCCATATAATACACATATAATACACTCTGCTCCCAAACCCATATAACACACATAAAATATACTCTGTTCCCCAACCCATATAACACACATATAATACACTGTGCTCCCCTCATCCATATAACACACATATAATACACTCTGCTCCCCCACCCATATAACACACATAAAATATACTCTGCTCCCCCACCCATATAACACAAATATAATACACTCTGCTCCCCCCACCCATATAACACATATAACATATACTCTGCTCCCCCCTCCCATATAACACATATAATACACTCTGCTCCCCCCACCCATATAACACATATAACATACTCTGCTCCCCCTCCCATATAACACATATAATACACTGTGCTCCCCCCACCCATATAACACACATATAATACACTCTGCTCCCCCATCCATATAACACACATATAATACACTCTGCTCCCCCACACATATAACTCACATAAAATATACTCTGCTCCCCCACCCATATAACACAAATATAATACACTCTGCTCCCCCCACCCATATAACACATATAACATATACTCTGCTCCCCCCTCCCATATAACACATATAATACACTCTGCTCCCCCCACCCATATAACACATATAACATATATCTGCTCCCCCCACCCAAATAACACATATAGAATACACTCTGCTCCCCCCACGCCTATAATACATATAGAATACACTCTGCTCCCCCCACGCCTATAACACATATAGAATACACTCTGCTCCCCCCCCGCCTATAACACATATAGAATACACTCTGCTCCCCCCACCCACATAACACACATATAATACACTCTGCTCCCCCACCCATATAACACACATATAATACATTAAGCTGCCCCCACCCATATAACACAAGTAGATAGTTGTGCTCAAACGTCCAGAAAGATCCCCGTCCGGTGTGTGTTGAATATAAAAGGCAGGAGAAAAGCGCGAAGCCTGTAAACTATCAGTTGATAAACAGAGGAGGATTAAACTCATCTCTTTTTCTGTACTATAACTGGTACAGCAAAAGATGTAGATATCCCAATACGGGTGTGAGCACTGCTGCTCTTGAGGACCTGACACTCCGGCGTCCCACGTGGTCTTTAGCGTCCCACGTGGTTCGGCAGCGGGGAAGGCAAGTGGATGTAGAATGAACACAGACGTGTTCAGAAAGGTCCTTTTCTTAAAAGCGCCGCGCAGAGCAAGAATCCACCGCGACAATATGAGCATGGATCTACTTCTTTATTTGAATTAGGTAACGCGTTTCGTAGGCACCATAGACCTGCTTCATCAGACCATGAGAATAACAATTATGACACTTTTTATACGCTTCCCGGTCCAGGAAGAGACGGAGCAGGGAAACCATGACATAATTCCCACCTTCTCCATTCACACCCCCTGACTGAAGCGCAATACAATACAACAAGTCCATCCTATTTGCTACATTAAAGTACAATTACTAAAGTACATAATAATAATAATAATAATAATAATAATAATAAATATACCTTTCAAATCGCCCTGAAACCCAATAATGAACCTATAAAAGACAATACAAAACAAAAACAAGGATACCTGAAAAAACTAAATATATGCATAAGTACATACATATATATTTAAAAATATTTTTACCTAAACTAAAATTCTCCTTATACTAAAGATATATACATAATCCTCATATAAAATTATCTCAAGAAAATGTATAAATAGAGGGAGATCTTATTCTATGGTCTCTTGTAACTCATTAAGACCATGAGGTTTGAGGGTATTGAGACGATAGATCCAATAGATTTCACGTGTTCCTAATTTTTTTTTGCCTATCTCTAACTCCTATCCCTATACATTATGTTCTATAGGTTGTATAGTAAATCTTGGCTCCAATCCATGGTGGACCTCGACTAAGTGTCAAGGAAGACTATACAGCAACTTTTGATGGTTCACATTGTATCTATGATTGACAGTCCTCCTCGACAACTTCATCGAGAAGTTGACGCGTGCTTCTTCTTATGTGATTTATTTAATCACATATTTCTGCGGCATACAATACGTGGGAAGGACCTCGATGAAGTTGTCAAGAAGGACTGTCAATCATAGATACAATGTGAACCATCAAAAGTTGCTGTATAGTCTTCCTCGACACTTCGACAAGGTCCATCCTGGATTGGAGCCAAGGTTTACTATACGACCTATAGAACATATAGGGATAGGAGTTAGAGATAGGCAAAAAACATTAGGAACACGTGAAATCTATTGGATCTATCGTCTTAATACCCTCAAACCTCATGGTCTTAATGAGTTTCAAGAGACCATAGAATAAGATCTCCCTCTATTTATAAATTTCTTGAGATAATTTTATATGAGGATTATGTATATATCTTTAGTGTCACGGATGATGGTAGTGGATCCGCTGGACCACCACAAGCGATGGTGTAAGCCGCACCAGGGAGCGGAGTTTAAGTAGGTCCCGGTATTCACCAGAGCCCGCCGCAAAGCGGGATGGACTTGCTGCGGCGGGAAACTACCAGGTCGCTTCCACTGGCGTGACTTGCTTGCGGCGGCAGCCAAGGCAGTGCATGGTACAAAATCGTGAGATGTAGGCGTAGTCGGGGACAGGCAGGATTTCAGAACAGGCGGCAGAGGTTCATGTTCGAGGAGCTGGAGCGGAATGGTTCGGTACACGGTAATCAGAACTAGATGCAAGGAACGCTTTCTCTAAAGGCTGTAAGGCACTATAGATCTGGCAGGGACGTTCCTGAAGGAAGGGACTTATATAGGGTCAGCGACCAGCCATACCCAATTATCGGCGCACTGGCCCTTTAAATTTAAGAGAGCCGGCAGGGAGGTCACGGGGACGCAGGAGCGTGGTCAGGTAAGGAGTGCTGTGCAGGGGAACCAGTGCGCCTGTGGCCAGAAGCGCGAACCGCGGCGCCACTCGCTCCGGATGCCGGGGGGGCCGCAGCAGCACGAGTGCGCCCGCAGCCCGACCGGGGGGCTGCGGACCCACTCGTGCCATTTAGTATAAGGAGAATTTTAGTTTAGGTAAAAATATTTTTAAAAAATAATTTATGTACTTATGCATATATTTATTTTTTCAATATCCTTGTTTTTGTTTTGTATTGTCTTTTATAGGTTCATTATTGGGTTTCAGGGCTTTTTGGGAAAGGTATATTTATTATTATTATTATTATTATTATTATTATTTTTATTTTATGTATTGTAGTTAATTTGTATTTTTAATGTCAAATAGAATGGACGTGTTGTATTGTATTGCGCTTCAGTCAGGGGGTGTGAATGGAGGTAAGTTTCCCCGCTCCGCCTCTGTCTGAACTGGGAAGCGTATAAAAAGTGTCATAATTGTTATTCTCATGGTCTGATGAAGCAGGTCTATGGTGCCTGCGAAACGCGTTACCTAATTCAAATAAGAAGTAGATCCACGCTCATACTGTTGCGGTTGATTCTTGCTCTGCGTGACACTTTAAAGAAAAGGACCTTTCTGAACACGTCTGTGTTCATTCTACATCCACTCATATAACACAGATACAATACACTCTGCTCTTCCGACCAATATAACACACATAAAATACCCTCTGCTCCCCCACCCATATAAGACATATAATACACTCTGCTCCCCCAACCATATAACACACACATATAATACACTCTGCTCCCCCCAACCATATAACACACACATATCATACACTCTGCTGCCCACACCCATATAACCCAGATACAATACACTGTTCTCTCCCCACCAGTATAGTACACTCTGCTAGACACAATGACAAGATCTCACTTTCTGTAATATTAGGGGGCTGTATGTATAACCGTTTACACTAATGCATATGTTCTGGTTACAAGGAGCTTGTGGAGGGAAGTGACAGCTCTCCAGGCATGAGAACTGACCACTGCGGGAGGTCTGCAGAGCTGTAACATCCTCTCCCTTCCACTGTTCACACAGAATGATGATGAGAGGAGGGAACAGGGAGGGAATGGGATGATGTCAAAACTCTTCAGTGAGGGAAGACATGCCTACTGGGAAGAGAGACGCGTCTACTGGGTGGAGAGACACCCCTGGATTTGAAACTGTAAGAAAGAGAAGATGCCTGCGAAAGCCTGTACTGAGAAAGCCACTTTAAGTGACTACAGTGCAGTTACATCTAGAGACTCACCGAAGACATCTTCTATATGACTGGAATTTTTATTTTTCCCTTTTCTTCTCCATCCTGTCCAGACTGCCATGATGAACTCTCCAGGCCACGACTCATCCCTGCAAAATTTACCAAACAAAAATCTTAGAAATCTATTTTTTTTCAGCACTTTTATACCTGTGCTCACTTCTGTAGAAACTCCACATGGGGTGATAGGTGGGGAGGTTGTGGGGTGATAGGTGATGGTGAAAAGGTTATGGGGTGATAGGTAGAATAGAGTGATAGGTGGAGGTGAGAGGATTTTGGGGGAATAGGTGGGAAGGTAATGGGGTGATAGGTGGAGTGATAGGTGGGGGTGAGAGGAATATGGTGTAATAGGTGGAAAGGTTATGGGGTGATAGGTGGAATGGAGTGAAAGGTGGAGGTGAGAGGACTATGGGGTATCAGGTGGAGAGGTTATGGGGTGATGGGGGATTGCATTTTATGTTGGCACTAGGATGCATAACACGATGTTGCTTACAATCGCCTTGGGGGAACAAAGGACCATCCTCCTGGAGATTGTGCTGCGGCAATGGTCTGTAACCCCCAGAATCATATTGTGCAGGCTGCACTCCATACCCTGCACCCCAAGAAGATCAGCCACAGGCATGACCTTTAGGGGTGCAGGAGATGGAGTTTAGTACTGTCATGTTGATGCAATTTTTTTATACAGGTTTCCCCTTTGGACTATATCAGACTCATTGTATTATGTCACACCATTGTTGGATTGATTTCTTTAATAAAATGTTTAAAGAGGCTGATGTCGGGTAGTATTTATTTAAATAATAGTTTTTTTGTTTAATTGTCTGTTTTTTTTTTCCCATTTAAATTTCAGTTTTAGTAATGGTGTCTGACAGATGCCTTCATTACTAGTGCTTGGGCTTGGTGTCAGCCAGCAGTAGTTTTTGTCACCTCAAGGCTGACACTAACCCTGTTTCACTATTACCCCAGTACCTAAAGCACCAGAGGTACTGGGAAAAGCCAGGTAACCGTCAGGAGCAGACTGTCTAATATGATGGGCTGCTTCTGGGGTGGTTGTGGGCTGGTATTTTTACAGTTGGAATGGATCAGTGTTAATGGACTTTCTCATTCTAATAGTATCAGGTTGCAGTTGTCGGTTTTACCTTGGCTGGTTATGGAAAATGGAGGGACTCCACTTTGTTTATTTTTTTCAAAAATCATTTATTTATTGAGAATCCTATAGTGGGCAACTCAGCCACCCCCACACATACCCCTCCCTCACACACTCAAACACACACACCTCTCCCACACACTGAAACACAAACATACCCCTCCCCGCACACTGAAATACACACACAGCCATCTCCTGCACACTCACACATACACACCCCTCCCCCACACTTACATATACACACCTCCCACGCACACTCAATATACACACACACCTCTCCCCTACATCATATACACACACTTCTTGCCCCTGTGACCTGTCTCCTGCCCCCTGAGACTGCCAGAAACAGACTGCAGGGGGAAGGAGACAGGAGCAAGGGGCAGAAACTCCTACCCCCTTAAGCACTCACACCCCTCCCCCGCACACTCACACACACCCACTTGTCCCCCACACCCTTAAACCCACCACCCCTTACTCTTCACACTCCGCCCCTCGTCCCCTGCACGCTCATACACACACACACCGCCCCCACACACTCAAACACCCACACTCTCACCACACCCCCAAAACCCCTTCAAACTAACACACCCCCTTTCCACCCCCACACTGAAATACACACACCCTTCCCCCGTACACTCAAACATGCATACACACCCCTCCCACACACACTGAAACACACACACCATTCCCCCACATACTCAAACACAAACACGTCCGTCCCCCGCACACTCAAAGACACACACACCCTTCCCCTGCACACTGAAACACAAACACACCCTTCCCCCGCATGCTCAAACACATATACCCCTCCCCCGCACACTCAAACTTAGCCACCCCACACACACACACTCAAGCGCACACACACCTTTGCCCCGCACACTCAATACACACACACCCCTGCTATGCACACTCACTCACTCATATAAACACACACCCCTCCCCCAGGTGCTGAGTGTCAGGTGCTGACCCTATATGACCCAGCACTCCCCAGACTTCCCTGCTGGACCTTTAGTGCCCTTAGCCTATTGAGAAAGTGTTTCCTGAGTGTTCTTACCTTAACCATGTACAAGACTTCCTTCTCTCCGTCCCTTGACTACAATTCTTGCCGCCAGCCCTGGCCTTCCTGTCCCGTCAACGAGCCATCTCAGTGATTTTCTTCTGCCTCACACCTCAGCCGCCACCACAAGCGAGGTGCGTTAAGGTTAGCGACCTGGTGGTCTTCTGTTGCAGCAAGCCCATCCTGCCTTGCAGTGAGCTCTGATGAAAACCAGAAGCCCCTTAGGCTATGTTCACACGGTGTATTTGCAGGGCATAATTACGCCCCGCAATTACGACGTGTGGACGGGGGCGGGGCGGGAGCGGGGGGCGGCACCTCGCCGGCCCATAGACTTTCATTACCAGCGGCAGGTATACGCTCCCCGGGTCCCGGCGGCGCATCGGGTCCCTGAACGCCCGGGCCCATGTCCGGAGCGCCCAGAGACCGGTCCGGGAGTTGGGGACTAATGTCCCCTACTCCCGGGGCTGCGCGGTGCCAGCGGAGCGCAGCGCCACTAGCGCTGCGCTCCGCTGCTCTCCCTGGTAGGCTGAACGCGTCAGGCCTGCAGCCTGCCGGGCACCGGCCCCGACTAGTGTGTGAGGACGGCAGGAGCGGCGGGGGGAGCCGGTGGGCTGGGAGTCGGAGCCAGGTAAGTGGATGTTTCTTTATTTTTTAACCACCTAATGGGGTCCTGACTACCAGAGGGCCCCTGGCTACCTAAAGGGGGGCCCTGGCTACTTCAGGGGGGCCCTGGCTACCAGAGGGGCCCCCGGCTACCAAGGGGGCCCTACTACCCAAAGGGGCCCTGGGTACCAAAAGGGCCCTGGGTACCAAAAAGGGGCCCCTGCTACCCAAGGGGGCCCCCCCTACCAGGGGCCCTGGCTACAAGAGGGCCCTGGCTACCAAGGGGGCCCCTGGCTACCCAAGGGGCCCCTTTGGGGCCTACTTAAAAGGGGCCCCTGGCTACCTAAAGAGGGCCCCTGGCTACCTAAAGGGGCCCCTGGCTACTTTAAAAGGGGGGCCCCGACTACCAGAGGGGCCTGGCTACTTAAGGGGGCCCCTAGCTACCCAAAAGGGGGGCCCCGGCTACCAGAGGGGCCCCCGCTACCAGAGGGGCCCCGCTACTTAAGGGGCCCGGCTACTAAAGGGGCCCCGGCTACTTAAGGGGCACTTTGGTTACCTAAAGGGGGCCCTGGCTAACTAAAGGGGGCCCTGGTACTTAAGGGGGCCTGACTACTTAAGGGGGCCTGGCTACCAAGGGGCCCCGACTACCTAAAGGGGGCCCTGGCTCTTAATGGGCCCTGCTTACCTAAAGGGGGCCCTGGCTACCTCAGGGGGCCCTGTCTACCTAACTGGGCCCTGGCTTTTTGGGACCCTGGTTTCTTTTAAGGGGCCTGCTACCAAGGGGCCCTGGCTACTTAAAGAGGGCCCTGGTACCTTTTTGGGGCCCTGGCTACTTTTAAAGGGGCCCCTGGCTACCAGAGTGGCCCTTTGACTACCTTTAAAGTGGGCCCTGGCTACTTAAGGGGCCCTGCTACCTAAAGGGGGCCCCTGATACCTTTAAGGGGCCTGGGTACTTAAAAGGGGCCCTTTCTACCTTAAGGGGCCCTGACTACCTAAGGGGCCCCGAGCTAAATAAGGGGCCTGCTAACCTAAAAGGGGCCCCGACTAACTAAGGGGCCCTGGCACTTAAAGGGCCCTGGCTCCTTAAGGGGGCCCTGGCTACTTTAAGGGGGCCCTGGCTATCTTAAGGGGGCCCTGACTACCTCACTACTCACGGGGGCCCTGACTACCTAGAAGCTAAAGGGGGCCCTGATTACCTGAATACTAAAGGGGGCCCTGACTACCTACAAACTAAAGGGGGCCCTGACTTCCTGCACACGCGCTAACGGGGGGCCCTGACTTCCTGCACACTAGCTAAAGGGGGCCCTGACTTCCTGCACACTAGCTAAAGGGGGGGCTGACTTCCTCCACACTAGCTAAAGGGGGGCTACTTCCCGCACACTAGCTAAAGGAGGGCCCCCAACTACCTCACACTAGCTAAAGGAGGCCCCTAACTACCTGCACACTAGCTAAAGGAGGCCCCTAACAAACCCGCACACTAGCTAAAGGAGGCCCCTAACTACCTGCACACTAGCTAAAGGAGGCCCCTAACTACCTACACACTAGCTAAAGGAGACCCCTAACTACCTGCATACTACCTAAAGGAGGCCCTAACTGCCAGTATACTACCTAAAGGGAGTCCCTAACTGCCTGTATACTCCTGCATTATCTCCAGGGGGTTAGTCCTCTCAGCACCCCCAACCCCTTAGGATACTAGGCCTCTAATTATGGCTTTTACCCCCCCCGAAATTTTTTTAAATTTCCACCCCATGGGGTATTTTGTACAGAATTGGGGGAATTGGTTTTTTTAAAGGAATGTTGTAAAAGTGAGGATTTTCCATAAGATTTTTTGGTGTTTTGGTTTTAATTTTGAGGAAGGGGTGGTGGCCCCGGGACAAGCTCATCAAAAAAGGCCCCTTTTTTTAAAGAGCCCGTTAGGTTTGGATGCAGATGAAAAGGGGATATAAAGGAAAAAAAAAGAACTCCCATGATGAGAAGAGAACGACAAAAAACAATTCCCCGTTGACAACTTTTCTTCCCCGGTGAGTCCCTTTTTAATTTTTTAAAAGGGTGGTTAATTTACTTCTATTTTAATTTGGATTTTCCCGGGGGCTGTATATCACGTTTTAGTGTGGGTGTTTACCTGAGGCTGGGTGATTGTGGGGCCACTATGGGGGTCCTCTTTTAAAAAATGGTTGTGTTGTAGTTTATACCTGAGCTGGTGTCTGACCTCTATGTGGTTTCTATATGGCGGGGTTGTAGGTTATACCTGAGCTGGTGTTGGACCACTATGTGATGTCTATATGTCGGTGTTGTAGGTTATACCTGAGCTGATGTCTGACCTCTATGTGCTCTCTATATGGCGGGGTTGTAGGTTATACCTGAGCTGGGGTGGAAACCCCTATGTGGTCTCTATAGGCCGTGTTGTAGGTTATACCTGAGCTGGTGTCTGACCTCTATGTGGTCTCTATATGATGGTGTTGTAGGTTATACTTGAGCTGATGTCTGACCTCTATGTGGTCTCTATATGGCGGTGTTGTAGGTTATACCTGAGCTGGTGTCTGTGGTCTCTATATGGCAGTGTTGTAGGTTATGCCTGAGCTGGTGCCTGACCTCTATGTGGTCTCTATATGGTGGTGTTTTGGTAGGGTTTTTTTTAGCTGAGCTGGGTGTCCTGACCTCTATGTGGTCTCTATATGGGTGTTGTAGGTTAATATTGTGCCCACCGGGTTGTGGCAAGGGGGGTTTTCAGGTGGTGTTCCTGATTGTAAATGAGGGGAAACCCGACCCTGTGATTAGAAGTTACAATTTCTTTCTTGCTGGTGTGTATTTTAGAAGGGGGTGAGGTGAGTGATCAAGAGAAACGTGGAGGGGGATATTGTATGTGGGCTGGTGGGGGGTATGGATGGAACTACTTAGCCCTGTTTCTATATGTTAGACTGACAAATGTGTGACTAACTTGCTATTGTACTACACAATACAATTGTTTTGCACACTGTATTATGTGGTAAAATGGGCGCATTTATGTCAGAGAGGCCGGTAATATTTTCATGTACAGTAGGGTTGCCCCCCCCAAGATCAATTCCCCTGTGGGCCCCCCAGACCCCCCAGCCCGGGCCCATGCTGGTACGGGTTACCCACTGCTTGTGGTTTGGTTTCATTGGTTTCCAAAAATTTCAGGTTCTTTTACCCCCAGAAATCACCGCAGGTGACCTCAGGTAGCGATTTTCCAAAGCCCAAAGGGCCCCCTGCGGGAAATTTTGAGGGTGGGGACCAGGGGTGATGGGATCTCCTAGAAGGACAGTAAAATTATGGCTAGAAAATGTTTTGACATTGGTTGTAAAAGCTTGCCCCAAGGGACACCCTAGTACTGTTTTAAAAAAGAGGCTTTAACTTCAAGCTATTGAGCCCTAGTCAAAAAGTTAAATGGGGCCCCCCAAATTTTAACCAGGGTTCCATTTATTTTTACTAGTGTTTCTTATGTGGCAGAAGGGGGTTTTGGGGCCCCCTCAGGCTCCCCAAGGGCCCACCCCCCCCTTTAAAATTTCCCCCAAAGGAGTTTAACCCAATTAAAGCATTTGGGGGAACCACCTCAACGTTTTTGTTAAGTCTTGAACCCCTCCCCCATTTCACACTCTAGAAAGTTTTTGGGATGTACTGCAGTCGGCTTTTTTCCGGTTTAATTGCGATAACCTCCCAAGGGAACCCTATCGAGTCACTCCAAACTTGTTTTGTTTGTGTTTTGGGGTGGCTTTATGGCATTTTACTTGGTATTAGTTTGGAGGGCATAAAAATGTGCTTGACTGTGAAACTTGCAAACATTTAAGAAAAAAAGTGACTGTGACTTGCTGGACTTCCTGCATTACATACCAGGGCGTTTGTCCAACTACTCCTTTGTACCCTCCTTTCACCCTTTATTCCATAAAAAAAAACCTGGTCAGGGGGGATGAAAAAAAAAAATAAAGTTTTTGCCTTTAAAAATGTATGTTCACACGTGGTTTTATCTTTTGGTAAAAAAAAGAAAAAATAAACCCCGGCAGAAATGGGGGGTTTCCCCTTTCAGATTTCTACAGTGGAATTTTCAATTTAACTTTTGGGTTTGGCTGTTTTTTTTGGATTTTAAATGGGGCTTATTAGCCCCGGGTCTGCTCCCCCCAGCTTCTTTGGGGAAAATTTCTGATAAAAAACCATTTCAAACCGGGGCCCAAAAAAGGGAAACATGCCACATTTTTTTTCTCCCAAATGGGGGATTTATATAAACAAGGGGGGAAAAAATGTCCCCAAATAAAAATTACAAAACAATTTCCCACGGGAAAGCAATGGGACAGGGTTTTTAAAAAGGGTTTCCCACAGTGGAATCCACATGAAAAATCTGTTCCCGTCTCTTTTTTTGTGGTATATTGGTGGTATCACCAGGAGTATTATCCCACATATGCAATTTATGGCTTAGGTGGAATATTTTGGGGTTATTTTAACTTTGACACGTAACATTTTTTTTTTATTTCCCCAAATACCGCTTAGGGGTTTTGGCATAGAGGCACTTTGTATTCTGTTACATCATTTGGGTTTTCTTTTCTAAGAAAGATTTAATTTAAAAAACCTTATAACGGGAAAATCAAATCCCCTTGTGTTTTTCACCCAGCTTTTTCCCCGGAGTACTAAAACAAATTTTGAAAAAGGGACCCCAAAAAGGCCCAAAAGGGAAAAACCCCATATGACAATTCCATTGAGATTGTTCTTCCATTTGTTATTTTCTGACTTTCTAAAAATATTTCTGTGTTTTTATTCTTAAACAGTCCCTTCATCATTGGGTGTTCACATTTTGGAAATCCCTGAAACCAAAAAAACCACCTTACAAAAATACATTTCCCCCCCCCCCAACCCCCTTTTTCCCCCTTTTGGGGGGCCCCCTAATGGGGGTCCCCCCCGCCCCCCGGCAGAGTTTTGGGAACCTCCTGCCCCCAGCAAAGGGAAACGGGGTTCTGTAATGGGCCGGGGTTTGGGGCCGGGGCCCGGGGCCCCTCCTACATGCGGGGTGTCACCCGCCCGGGCAGGTCTCACTGCTTGTGTGGGGCCGCCCACAGTCAGTCAGAAACTGCCCACTCCCTTGGGAGGGTTTCCCTACAGGGAGGAGGCAGGAGGGAATTTGTTTCCCCCCCGTTTTTCTCCCCGGAAAACCCCCGGTTTCGGGGTGTAATTTCAGATCAGCGTCGCAAGGGGCGTGACGCCGGTTTTACTCAAAACCCCCTGCGATGCGGGGGAGATTTCAGGAGGGTGGGGGGCGCGCTGCGGGAAAACCCGGTGGGTGGGGTAGTTTTTTTTTTTTTTTTTATTAGTATTTTGGGGGCCCTCTATCTGACTTTCAAGAGGGGACCACCCGGCTTTCAAGGGGGGGAAAACCTGGTTTTCAAGGGGCACTTTCCTGGTTACAAAGGTGGGCCCCTAATGGCTACAAGAGGGCATAACCCCGGAATAAAACCCCTAAGGGGGGCCCCTACCCGGCTACCAAAGGGGGGGACTTCCTGGTACAAAGAGGGCACTTTCCTGGTATAAAAAGGGCACCCACCCCGGGTACAAAGGGGGACTAACTGGCACAAGAGGGTTTTACCTGGCTACAAGGGGAATTTCCTGGTAATTTGGGGGGCCCCTACCTGGTATGTGGGCCAATACCCGGCTTTTATGGGCACTACCCGGCTTAAAAAGGGGC
The DNA here is from genome assembly GCA_025379985.1 of Phyllomedusa bahiana. Classification (NCBI taxonomy): domain Eukaryota; kingdom Metazoa; phylum Chordata; class Amphibia; order Anura; family Hylidae; genus Phyllomedusa; species Phyllomedusa bahiana. The sequence goes on from JAODAL010011441.1 coordinate 40,970, forward strand.
TACAATTGGCATTAGGGGGCAATGCCTAAAATATTTGGGGTCACTACCTGACCCATTAGGGGGGACTAAATGACTATAAGGGGGGGTTTACCTGGTATGGGGGTTTCCTGGTATTTTTGGGGGCCCCCACCTGGCTATAAGGGGTAAAACCTGGCTATAAGGGTTTGTTTTGGCTTTTTCTAAGGGGTGTTTGGGGCACCAAAAAAGATGGGGGGTGGGGAAAGGGTTTAATTTTTTTTCCCCCGGGGACTTACGGCGTGCCCCTTAAATTTTCCCCCCTTTTCCCCTTTCAAAAAATTGGCAAAAACTATCCTTTTGCTACATCCGGACCACTGATGACCGTTTCATTGTTTAAAAAATGCCCCGCGAAAATGGTTTATGATTGCCCAAACCAAATTTAAAAGGGATGCTTTAAAGGGGTGTGAGGGAGGCAAAACCCAAATGTTTAAGTCAGACCTTCGTAAAGTTTTACATCAGTTGGGGGTCTGTGGGGCTAGACGGCCGGGGAAGCGTACCTTTTACCGCCCACCAGGACCCGGCATTCCCTCGTCTTGCCCTGGGCCCAGGAGCATCTACGTGGGGTGAGGGGACCAGTGGTCCTCAGGGTGTTTAGCAAAAAAAAGTTGATTCACTGTGAGCAGAAATGGGTGGGGGCCAAAGATTTCCGGAGCCGGGGAAAAAATTCGCTATGCTTTAGGCAGGTAAGGTTCCCCTTCCCGCCCTTAGTCGCCCGAACCCCAAATGATTTAAATAGAATTTTACTCTGTGTAAAGTGGTCCAAATTTTTTTTTTTTTTTTTCCTTATTTGTTTAAAAAAAGGGGAATTTTTTGGCCTTTTTTAAAATTTTTATTTTTTTATAACTTTTTTAATTTTTTTTTAAAATTTTTTTAAAAATTTAGGGGATTGAAATTTTTGATCATTTTTTTTTTATTTCTGTGAGTACCCCAAATTTTTCTGCAGTTTATAGGCTTTTCATTTAGTAGGTGTAATTTGGAGTAAAAATTTTTGTACTACCTGTACCATGGGCAAAATTGCAAGGGGGGTTAAAATTAAACCCCAGCCCTGTTTTTATTCAGCCCCGTGATCCCTTTTTATGGAGCGTCTAAATAGTTTAAAAGGGGGGAAACAGAGGGCCTCTAATTCCCCGCTGTTAAAAAGCTTGGGAAAGCCATATGGGGGTTTGGGTCGCGCGTGGCCCACTCCATATCCCCGAACAGTCTCCCCGGGTAGGTTTATCCCTCGTGGAGCATTGGGGATCAAAGGGATTGTCCCGGTTAATTTTTTTTTAAAAAAGGAAAACTTTCTGCTATGTGAAAAAAAAAACTTTTCTTAACCTAAATTTTACCCCCTTTGGATCCTGCACTGTGCCTCCCCACCCTTTAGGGGGCCCTTTCTCTTCCCCCTTTCCCCGGGGTCCCCTTTTTGGGGGGGAATTTTACTGTCGTAGATTGGGTCGGGCAAAAAAGGGCCCCGGGGTTACAACCCTTTTGGGGACAACGTTCCCGGGGAATTTGGGAAGGGGCCCCAAAAGGTTGCCCCCAGGGGCCCCTTTCCCCCTAAACACGGGGCTTCAAAAAATATAGAAAAAAAGGGGAAGGGGCGGGGGGAGTGGGGGGGGGCCCCCGGGCCCCGGGAAAAGTGCCGTCCAAATTTTTTTTTAAGAGCGGGGCGCTGTACAATTTTTTTTAAAATTTTTATAAAAACAGGCCGGATCCCGTTAAAAAAAACAAAATTTTTCCCTTGGACAAGCCCTTTAAATACAAATTTCTTTGGGGGAAAAAACCTCCTTTCCGGAAGCCAGGGAAACCCCAAAAATTTTTTAGGGGGGTTACCCACCCGGTGGTTTTTGGGGGGGGCCTTGGAAACCAACCCGGCCGGAAAATTGTGGGGCCCCCCCAACCTGCCCGGGGATTTAAAATTTTTGCTTTTGCAAAACCCCCAATTTTCCCCAAAATATTTTAGGGGGCCCTTTTAAACCCCCCCATTAAAAAAATTTTTGGGGGGTTTTCCCAAATAAGGAACGTCCAAGGCCCCCCCAATGGGATTTTTTTTTAAACTGTTCCCCTTCCCCGAAATTTCCCCCCCCAACCCCATCCAGGGGGGGAACCCAAAAAAATGGCCCAAAACCTGTCAAAATGCCTATTCAAAGGATGGCCCGGGTTAACCTTCCTTGGACGGGGGATGTTTACCCCCTTTGGGTGTGTTTTGGGGGAAAAGCAAAAAAGGGGGGAATTTTTAGGGGAAATTTAAAGTTTTGCCCCAAAAAACCCAAAAACCAATAAGGGGGGCCCCATTTTTTTAAGGTTAAAAGGGTGGGAGGGCCCCGAAAATTTTTGCCTTTCCTTGGGGGAGTTTTTTTTGGGGGAGGGGGGAAATGGGGTTTTGGGTGGGGGCTCTTTTTTTTGTTTTCTTAGGGGGATTTGGGGGGAAATCCGGGGGTTATTGGGGATAAAAGGAAAAATTTTGGCTCCTGAAAAGGAAAGTCGCCCTTGTGGCAAAGTGAAAATATTTTAAACCCCTTTAGTAGGAGCCCTTTATCACTGATGGAGGGGGTTTGGGCGGGGGGGGTTATAAGGGATTCGGGGCCCGGATGAGGGTGGAAGCCGCCCCCCATTTCAGTTGCCAAAAACCCGGGAGGGGTTTGCCAAGGGCCGGGCGGGGAATTGGGGGCCCCCCCCGTGTGGGCCTTTTCCCAATGGGAAAAAACAGGGGCCCCTTTTTTCACACTTGGGGGAAATTTATCAATACAAATACTTTTATTTTCCCCCCAACTCCCTTCCCCGGGCCAAGGGAAAAGGTTAACACCAGGGGTCCGGGGGGGTAAAAAAAAGGGAAAAGCCCTTTCCCACCGGAGGTATTTTTTTTTTTTTTGGGTTTTGCCTTTTTTCCTTTCTGGCCCTTGGGCCCATATAACTTTTTCCCCTTTTTTTATCTCATGGCCCCTTTTTAGGGTGGGTTTTTTATGGGGCCCCCATACCCCCTTTTTAATGTTGGCCCCCTTACCGCCCTAGGATTATACTGGTAAAAAACCCCTTTAAAGACTTGGTTAACCCCCTTTTTTTGTGGCCCTTTTGTTTGGGGCCCAAATTTTTAACGCCGCGGGGCCCCCCCCCTTCCTGGGCCCCCTTTTTCAATGGTTTTTGGGTGGGTTTTAACTTTTTTTCGGCCCCCAAAAAAACGTCCAAACCGCCCTTCCCCAAAACCGCCCCGGGGGCCCCTTTTAATTTGGAATTCCCCTTTTTTAAAAACCTTCCCCCTTTTGTGTTCCCCCCAAATTTTGGTTTTTTAACCCCCTTCCTTTTGGAACCCCAATTTGGAAAAAGGGGGTTCCTTTAAATTCCTTTGGAAACTGTTTTGGTAACGGGTGTGGCCCAACCGGTTTTTTTTGGCCCCTTTTGGTCGGCCCCATTCATTTTTGTTAGGGTTTTTTAAAACCTCCGTCCCAAAAATATCCAAAAGGGGCCTTTCCCTCCAAAAACCTTTAAAACCCAAGAAGGGTTTAAAAAGGGGGTTTTAATTTTTGGTAAAATTGGGGCGATTTGAAAACCGGGGGAAAAATTTGTAAAAAATGGAAAAAAAGGGAAAAAACGGCGCTTGAAAAACCATGGGGCCCCAAAGTAAATTTACCCCAATTTTGAAAGGGGGTTTTGCGGCTTCCAGCATCACAGCTGCAGTAAGAACAGAGCTGTACTTAAAGGGGTTGTCTCACTACATCGATTCATCTACCTCAGTCCGGTTTTCAGTTTCATTTTTTGATTCAGGGGCAGGTTTACTGGCTTCTACTGGCCTGCAGTGATGAGCTGCTGAGGACACCAGGTCTGTAGCTATAGCAACCAGTGCTGGCAACCAATCAGGAGAGATCAAACAGGTCTGTAGCTATAGCGACCTGAGGAGCTGATGCAGCCCATACAAGAGGGGATATCTAGGACTAGGTAGTACACTGTTAATGGACACATATTGTTTTGGCAAGATCTTTAACATAAAAAGCAATTCTTGTAGCCAGACAACCCCTTTACCAGCTCTGTTCCTAGAGCAGTTTCTGTAAGTGCTGGGAAGCTGAGGAAACCACCTATCCCCGGCGCTTAACCCTTTGATTGCTGCCGCCAGTGAATGCGCCATAATCAAAGGGCATTCCCCTGCTCTGTCGGGTGATAGAGTAGAGTTGTGCTACCCTGACTGCTGCCTGTGTCATACTGACACAGAGGTGAATGTATTATCATATATGAATATGCTTATACGTTACTAAGTGTAAAAAAAATGCAAAATAATTATAAAAAAAGTAGAAAAAATAAATATTTAAGAAAAAATTATTCTTCCTACATTACACAAAAAGCTACACACATTAAATATTCACATGACTGTAATAACCTGTAGAATCAATCTAACAAGTTATTTAGTGTGAAATGTGAATGGTGTAAAAATATATATAAAAAAAGAAAATTTGACAAAAAAATAAATGATAACTTCTCCCTCAGAAAACAAGGCCTCGTACAACTACAGCACTGAAAAAAATAAAAAAATTTACGACTGTTGAAACGCAGCGAGGCAAAAACTAAAAAATGTGCTGGTCATAAGTACTTTTCAGGCCTGAGGCTTAAGAGGTTAAAAAGGAGTCAAATTTTGTATACGGGAATAAAACGCTGGGCCTCATTTGTAAGACTGTCTTTGTTGCCCATAGCAACCAGTCAGAGCTCAGCTTTCTTTTTTAAAACTGCTCTGATAAAATGAAAGCTGAGCTCTGATTGGTTGCTATGGCCAACACAGATTTTTTTTCTGTTAGTTTGATAAAAGAGGCCTATTTATCAAAGGGTGAACAGGGGATGAATAAGATGTCTATATACGGCAGTGAACCACAGGCCACGCAAATGCTTTTATCACATGGGTTACAGCTAAAAAAAAATCACTGCTAAATTGTAGAACCCGATCTTAAAATATAACTTTTACTTAAATTTGAGTACAGATTATATTTTAAGAAAGGATTCTACAGTTTGGCAGTGATTTTCTATACACGGCAGTACATCAACACTGCTGTATATACCGTGTTTTTCCAAAAATAAGACAGGGTCTTATATTATTTTCATTTCCATGTTATATCTAATAGAAATGTTCCTAGCGCAGCTGCGGCGCTGGGGGCCACAAAACACCTTATATATTGCTTTGGTTAATATTTTTCTCACGATTTGTCTTGTATTTGTACTTAGAAATGGAACCCCCACAAAATTGCTGCAATTTTTTTTTTCATATTGCACCTTACAAGGAACTTTTTTTGGGTTTTCCCATTACACTATGTTATAGTCAATGGTACCATTAAAAAAAATCTTGTCACGCAAGAAAAGCAATCGTATGTCTATGTAGACAGTAAGATAAAAAAATTACCTGAAAGGGTTAAGAAAATAAAATTACCCGAAAGCATTAAAAAAGGCAGTTAGCTTGGCTAGTCACAGCTGACAGAAGGCGTCTACTTTCAGATAAATTGATGGGTTTGGGTCAACATTTAGGGCCACATGTATGAAAAGTGTCTAGGTCTAAAACTCACTTTGCCCATAGCAACCAATCAGAGCTCCCCTCTCATTTTTCCAGAGCACTGTATGAAATGAGAGCTGCGCTCTGATTGGTTGCTATGGGCAATAAACAGAGTTTTAGACCTAGACAGTTTTCATACATGTGGCCCTTAATGTTAGGTTTCCTGAAGGCTTGGTTAGTGTTGTGATTGAGAACTTACAGGAACCGTGTACTACCACGTTGTCCAGTTTAGTACATATAAATGTATCTTGCTGCCTTTACAGGTCTGATCTGTAGAGCTCATGGCGCCATCCATGCAAGGAGGAACTTGTCATTTTCACAAACTTTGGTTCAGAGGATTCCAACGGCGTTATGGAACTTAGGCCGCCTGAATCATGTAGCCATTGCTGTACCAGACTTAGAAAAAGCCAAATCATTGTATCAAAATATCTTGGGAGCAAAAGTGAGTGAGACCGTTCCACTTCCTGACCACGGAGTGTATACCATTTTTGTGGAGCTTGGAAACACAAAGCTGGAACTCCTTCATCCGCTAGGAGAGAAAAGTCCTATCTCCGGCTTCCTTCAGAAAAACAAGGCTGGCGGGATGCATCACATCTGTATTGAGGTATCGCCTCCTGTTAAACCAATACATGCATGAATACATAACTTTCAATATATTAGTAACAGTGGGTTTTTGATGTGTTTTTTTGTGTAGAAAGGCTTAGCAATTAATGCTTTACATTTGTGCACAAAAAACGCATACAAAAATGCTCTGTGTGAAAGCACCCTTAAAACTGCACCAAAACCGCGCAGTGTGAAAGCACCCTAAAAGCAATTGGTTACATTGGATTTTATACAGGGGTATCAGAGCACAGGTGGCTGAATACATATGCAAGCCACAGTTTTCAGTTTTTTAATTTGCAAGAAAATGGAAAAGCACATACCGTATCATTTTCTGTACACATCACCAATACTCGCTACTTTGTGTTGCTGCATCACATAAAATATCAATAGGCATTATGGGAAAGGGGCTGAGAAGCCCAAGGGCCCTCTGTTGGATGTAACAAATCCTCAATTTGCTTTTGACCCACCGAGTCTTGAGAAAGCAAAAAGGATTTTAGCCAAGCTAGTATCTCTCATCTGCAGACAACGCTGTTTTGGGATTTTTGTCCCTCATCAGTGCAGAGCAGAGCGATACTGGCTGGCTGTGTGGGAGGCAATAAGTGGCTCAGGAAGGGAAGATCTCTCCTTGAGGAGAGCACCGAACGAACGGCTTGTAGAGTTATGTATTGCCTTTTCGCCCTCTACTAAGCATCTGCATATCACAAGGCATTATGGGAAAGGGTCTGAGAAGCCCAAAGCGCCCTCTGTTGTCTGTAACAAATCCTCAATTTGCTTGTGACCCACCGAGTCTTGAGAAAGCAAAAAGGATTTTAGCCAAGCCAGTATCTTTCATCTGCAGCCAGCCAGTATCGCTTTTTCAAGACTTGTGCTTGATTTCAGTGAATAGAAACATTCCCTTTTATTCAAGTCATCTCCTGCTAACACAAGTTCATTGTTTATTATGTGATGGAGTATTCTATTAAAGGGGTTTTGCCACGCAGTAAAATTGACATGGGAAGCTTGCAAATGAAATAAACATTTTCACCATTCATTATTTTAAAAAATTCTGCACGTTTTTGATTTAGCTGCTCCTTTAGTGATCCATTGTTTACAGCTCGTCTCCAGGGGATACGATCAGGGCTGAGAGCTCCTCAGTTCTGGTCGCACATGCTCAGACATCACATCTCCTCTCAGGCAGCTACTGAGTGTTCAAACCCCAGGTGCTGTCATTGTATTCCCGTCCTCAGAACTCCTTAGTAATTAGTCAAACAGTGCAAATAAATAAAAAAGAAACCTCAATGAGGTCTGTGCATTGATAAAGAGAAAGAAAAACACAGGTTTGGTTTCTGCAGGAATTTGAACCTAGGACCCTTGTGCCTGGAGGCAAAAACTTTACCTCTCAGCTTCTCACAATGCTTTACATAAACAGACCTTTCTTTGACTACAGAGAGAAAAGGCCTGGTGATGTCATCCTGCTGGGTCACATGATATGCAATTCAAACAAATCACACTTGCCCCTTTCTGAGCACACAGAGCTGAAGAGCAGGATACAGGAGGTATGAAAGGAGATCGTGGCAAAACCCTTCTAACAAGCTTTCAGTGACAGCAAGCAAAGGTCTTGAAAATGATTAATTCAAACTCGGCATATATTTTAAAGTAAGTTTTACATAACAATGGGGAACCTCTCATTACTCTCCATTATGTTTATGTAGCCTTTTGCGGTAATAGTAATAGATGATGAACCGTAAATGGAACAAATCTACTATAAATCAAGGAGATTTGTCAGGAAGGCCCGGTTTTGCAACTGGTGTATATCATTTCCCAGATCTCTTCCTTCAAGGCTGTTAGCAAAAGCAGATGCTTTTTTCCCTTTAACACAAAAAATAAACATTAATGTTCTATTATGGATATACTATGTATGCAGTTCCCTCAAGGAAGCATCTTATTTTCACCTTAATCCACAACAAAATTTGCAGGACCATAACCTTATCACCATTTGGCTACGTGCACATGACGAGTATTTCAAGTCTGAATCCATGCAGATTCCGACTTGAAATACTCGTCTAAACCCAAAGTTAAATCATCCCCAATTGACCTCAAATGAAAATACGCATTGTAGTTCATACACCGCCTATTTTTGGCAGTCGGTTTTTCGCTGTATAAAAACTTAGAACATGTTTGTTCTTTGGTCGGAAAATGCGTGAAAATGTACTATTGATGTCAATGGGGATGGCTAGAATCTTTGTGCAAAATACGGCCCAAACATTTATGTGTGGTTTTTAATGCTCATCCGTGTCCAAAACCACATTAAAATATATGGGACTCTTTTCTGACTGAAAACCGCGAGAAAAAAACCGACCCTAAATCCAAATGCAATAATGGAAATACTTGTTGAACAACACAATTTTTAATGGCAGAATCTGGACGTACTCTGTTACAGATTGTCCTTTCTTTGGATAATTTTGGTAGGTGATAATCACTGCATACAAGGAAAAACCCACTAAACATGCCATTTGTGTCCCTTGTGAAAGACCCTTAGGGTGCGTTCCCACTGCACAGGACAAATACTGGCCGGGTTGCTGGCTGGTATTTGCACTGTTTTGCGGCCGTCCCAACAGCCGCGGGGGGAATGGCTTTTCTCCGCGATGAGCAGAGAAATGCCCTCCCCCTTCACATTGAGATGCACATATTCCGTCCGGAAACTGGACGGAAGATTGTGCAAGCACGATGTTTTGCGGCCAGACCGCGGGCAGAAAAAGCGCCGGACGGAAAACCTGTGCAGTGAGGACTGCTGCACGGGTTTTCCATAGAGCCCCATTGTGCTAATTTTCGGCCGGTTTTTCAGGCGGTCTGAAAAACCGCAAACCGGCTAAAAAAACATCCGAAAACCCTTGCCGTGGGGACATGCCATTAAGCTAGCACATTTTTCCTCCAGTATATCATCTTCAAGAACTGATTAACCAGCTGCTCTATGTTTCCAACCCTTCGACCAATACCATTCATATAAAATGAAGATATATGTAGGTATATTTCTAAATGTCTGTATTCCCAGAGCTCAGCTCCAGAGTGGGTGGAGACTAGCTGCTATGATGTCTCCCATACATATTATACATAAGAGGTGATGCTGATCTGGTATATCTCTTACAATCACAGAATCATGAAGGTCATTATGTAGACGTCCTGAGCAGTGTAGTTGTGAGTTCACTTTAGGGGTGCGACATTACAACACTCACTAGAAGTAGTATCCACTGTGTTTTTATGTGTTACTTTGCAGCAGCTCCCTAATCCTCTTCCACTCTCCATAGACTTCAGGATAGCAGCTGTAACCTGATCTCTTAGTAAGGCTCATGTTCCAGTGGCGTTTTTTTATTTATTTATAAATTTTTTTGCAACAGAATATGCATAAAAGAATAAGGGTTTGTTCACACGGCTTAATTGCGGGGCGTACAGTATGCCTCGCAATTATGCCGGGTGTTCGGGAGCTCGAGCCGATCTCCGAACTCGCGCATACTCCCGCAACGCGGAGGGGCTGGCAGCCCGCCGGCCCATAGACTGTCATTACATGTCAATTATCTCCCCGCTCGTACTATATGATCGTATTGTACAAGCGGGGAGAGAAGGCGTAATCCATAGTTCTCTATGAGAACTATGGATTACCATAATGACTGGGGCGCATTTTGCTCGTATTAGAGCGCAGTATGCTCACAATACATGGCGAAATGCGTCCCAAAATAAGCCGTATGAACATAGCCTAACTGTAGTGTCACATCATGAACAAAGCGTGGATTTGCATACAAGGGTCTGTTAGTTGTTCTGCATATATTCAGGGCTGATAAAGCGTTGGTAGGCAAGGTGCCCAAGAGCCTCATTGAATTGGGCTAACCTGCATCCTAAAATGCTGTAAAATCCACTTCAATATAAAGTGAAGCAAACGGCAGAAATCTGAAGAGTAATCTGTCACCTCTTTGCCTTCTGTGGATTAATTTTACCAGTTAATTGAGGGTGGGCTATCAGTGCGAGGTGTGGAGATGTAATAAATGTGAGGTCTGCGATTGTGAGAAATAGCCTGTTCACATTACTGACTGTTAAGAGCAACCAAAGCCACGTTAGTCCAGTATTGCACCAGCTGTACATCTAACCAATTACAACAAGCACAATCTGTTTCTAAGTATGAGACTATTCTGAAGGAAATAAGGATAAAGCATTCGTTACACCCCGGTTTAGATCCGTTTCCTAATTTTCCTCAGCAGAGGGCAGCAAATCCTTACTTCACATTTTCAATATCGGCTGCCAACAATTCTTAAGAGGACTAAGGATATGTTGCTTTTGTGTTGTCATCCTTTTTTCTTTTTGTAGCTGTGCTGGAAAGCAGTTTGAGGAAATATGGCAAGAAAACGTTTAAAATTATTTCAAATGCAAAAAATCGCAAATCACAATGACATTTGTCAGTTCACATGGAGCATTAGATATAATTCACCCTTACTACACACTCGCAATTTATGAAAAAAATAAACTCACAAAAAACATCCTATTGTCACTATTGTGACAATTGACTGTATTTGGAACTCTCATTGAAATGAAAGGAGAGTGACTGAATAAGCCTGGACATTTCTCCATTCAGATCTTGGAGTTTCGGGTCTGTTCTGGAGATAAAGTCCGGGAAGTTTTATTAGTAATCCATTAAAAAATAATACAGTGGAATAAACAACGCTGACGCGTTTCGGGTTATACAACACTTAGTCGTAGCACGCACAAATGTTAACCGCAAGTGATTAAAACAATGAGTGAACCAATAGTAATAATCTTTATTTATATAGCGCCAACATATTCCGCAGCACTTTACAAATTCGATTAAATGTATTCCCAAAGATCACATGACAAATTCATGAGAACGGATTCAAAAAATAAAATGTATAAAAACAAAATTGTAATAACATTAACCAACTCCTGAGACATTAATAAATGAACAACAGATCATTTTTATGATTTAAACCAAAAGAAAAGCGGGTTTTAAAGGGGTTTTGCCAGGAAGTACCTTATCTGCTAAGAAGCAAATGTAAACAAGCCATGCTGAGCTGAGAGGGAGACTGCCAGAGCACAGAGCCATGCATAAGGGATCATGTGCAATGTTCACTCAAATAATCACACTACAACTAGTGGATTCTGTATGCAAAAGACAACACCTTTTCTCCACAGCCCCTTGAAAGCTTGTTCATGTTCCCTGTCATCAGATAAAGCAGGGATCTACTCAGATAATCACATTACAACTAGTGGATTCTGTATTTCTACCCGGTGCCTTGAAAGCTTCTTCATGCTCCCTCTCATCAGATAAGAACTGTGCTCTTCGCAAGCCCGGCCAGCAGCTCGTCACTCTGCTTGGTCATATCTAATGCATGCTTTTAAGTAACTAAGGGCAGGTAAGGCAGCCTGTAGCTCTCTCAGGCTGCAATTTTTGTAATCACATATATTTAGAAAAGTGATTAAATACCCATTTTGGAGGATCCCACGTCAACATTACATCGTGGCAAAACCCCTTTACCCAATAAGTCTTTCTTAGTAGGAGTAGGGCTCTTCTGTCCCCTCCATAACCAGAGATTTAACCCATTCAATTCCATAACATTTAAAGCTAGACAAGTTGCTTTGATGTATATTAGGGTATGTTCACATGACGTCTTGCGGCGCATACCGTGTGCGCCAGAAGACGCCGTGTGTTTAGAAAAACGCGCTGATCAGCACTTTCTTCTAAAGCGCAGGAGGGGCGGCCCAAGGCCAGCCCCATTCACTTTGCCTATACGGCAGCTAATCATAGCTCTCCATGAAAGCCATGATTACTGTAATTACAGGATGTATTAAGGGGCGCCCCGAAATACGTTCTAAAATAAGCCGTGTGAACATACCCTTAGAAAAATGTTTGAGGCTCTGGAAGCATTTATGCCCGAATCAGAAATATGTTCAGCAATTCTCTTTTAGTGGACTAATAGTGCATCCTACATAGTTTAGACCACTTGATGTGCACTCTATTACATGTATGACGAAATCGCTGTTGCAATTAATGTAGCTATGGATGGGGGCAAAATTAGTTATATATGGAGAATAGATTTGATTAGTGATCTTCATATATCTACACACAGTGCAGACTGGGAAATAATGTGGAGCCAAGAGATCTTCCTTTTTTGGATACTAAACTGCACCAATTTTTCAAGATTTCAGCTAATTCTGGATCCTGATACAACATAAGTAAGTATTGTTTAACTATCTCCACAACTTCTGGCTGAATTCTTTAGCCAGGTGCAGTGAGATCAGAGCTCCGCGCACGAACAGAGCTGTTTGTAAAGGTAAGTCTTTTTTTTATTTTAGCCCCTCTCTGACTCTTTTACAATCAGACAACCCCTTTAACTGCAGATCCTTAAAGGGGTTTTGCCACGATGTAATGTTGACATGGGATACTCTAAAATGGGTATTTATTTTCAGTTTTCTAAATATATGTGATTACAAAAATTGCAGTCTGAGAGAGCTACAGGCTGCCTTACCTGCCCTTAGTTACTTAAAAGCTTCTATTAGATACGACCTGACAATAGATGCTGGCCGGGCTTGCACAGAGCACACTTCTTATCTGATGAAAGGGAGCTGAAGAAGCTTTCAAGGCACCGTCTAGAAATTTGTTGTCTTTTGTATACAGAATCCACTAGTTGTAGTGTGATTATCTGAGTAGATCTCTGCTTTATCTGATGACAGAGAATATGAAGAAGCTTTCAAGCTGCTCTGGAGAAAAGGTGTTGTCTTTTGCATACAGAATCCACTAGTTGTAGTTTGATTATTTGAGTGAACATTTCACTCGATCCCTTATGCACAGCTCTGTGCTCTGGCTGTGTCTCTCGCTCTCAGCTCAGCATGGCTTGTTTACATTTGCTTCTTAGCAGATAAGGCACGTCTTGGTAAAGCACCTTTAAAAGGGGGGTTTCCCATACAACATATTATTTATGGTTAAATCCAGCCCCAAATCAAAAAACATTTTGTTTAAAAATGCTATTATCACCAAATGTTCCATGAATAATATGAGTATAGGGGCAGACTACAAGATAAATACAAAAAAAATAATATTTTTGGGCTGAACTAAGGTATAAACAGGTTGCAAGGTGAGGCCTCCATGATTCAGGCTTGTATTTCCAGAACATTTGACAGATGCTTGATCGGATTGGAATCTATGGAGTTTGGAGGCCAATCAACACCTTGAACTATTAGTCATGTTCCTTAAACCATTCCTGAACCATTTCTTCAGTATGACGTTTTTGCATAATCCAGCTGGAAAAGGCCACTGTCATTAGGTAATACCTTTGCAATGAAGCGGTGTTCTTGGTCTGCAGAAATGTTTAGGTAGAGATACCAAAGTAACTTCTACATTAATGCTAGAAGCTAAGATTTCCCAGGAGAACATTGACTTACCTTCTTTTCATAGTATAATCCTGAGGCCATCTTTTTCCCATGTAAATAACACACACTGATAATCCAAAGTATGGAAAGGAAATTATGATTTGTCAGCCTAGACCTCCTTCTTTTATTGTTCTATGGTCCAATTCTGATGCTCTCTTAGTCATTTTAGTCATATTTTGGGTGGATATACAGTAAGCATAGCAGTTAGCCTCGGACCACTTTTGATGTGTGCTAACAACTATATACAGTTATTATTTTTATTATTTTATTTTTAATCATGGCACCATAGATCTACTTACTTGGGAGTTCTATAGACCACCAATCTACTGGGGGGACCTATAGAACTACCAACCTACTGGGCGACCTATATGCCTACCTACCGACTGGGGGCCCTAGCTACATTCTGTGGTGACCTTTAGAACTAGCAACCTTGTGCGACCTATAGACCTACCAACCTACTAGAGGACCTTTAGAACTTCCAATCTACTGGGGTAACTATAGACCTACATACTATGTGACCTATAGACATGCCAATCTACTGAGGGGGCCTTATTGAACTCCTGCCTACTAGAAGATCTATAGATCTACCAACCTACAGGGTTACCTATAGACCAAGTTACCTACTGGGGACCTATAGACCAATCTATCTACTGGGTTGTCCTATTGACCTACCAACCTACTACGGGGATCTGTATACTTGCCTACATACTAGGGGACCTATATAGCTACTAACCCACTGGTAAGACCTATATACCAACCTACTTTAGGGACCTATATACCTACCAACCTACTGGGCGATCCTTTACACCTACCAGCCTACTGGACCTATACAACTACTAACCTACTATAGGACTTATATACCTACCTACCGAGGGGACCTATTTACCTGCATACTGGGGGGCCCTATATACTTTCCCAGCTACTGAAAGTGCCTATATACCTATATACAGATGTATGTGTGTGTGTACCCATACCTTTCTGCTGTGGGTGACTATGTAAACTATCTACCTATATACTTAGCTTCCTATTAATGCCATCTATATACCTACCAATGGGCTATATACAGTACCTACCTACTAAGGAGTCCTATATACCTACCTACTGAGGGGTCTTTTATACCTACCTACTGGGGGGTGTCTGTATACCTCCTCTAATGGTACTAAAAGACAAAAAAGGGAGAAAAATCCTGTTGCGCAATAGTGGAGACGTAACTCTTCTCAGGCATGTAATATACAGTCACAGCAGCCGCCTCGCTCCCCTGGCTTCCAGAGATGCCATGTGGTGGAGAGCTATTGATTAATAGATTATTTCACCACTTAAAGTGTGAGTAAAAAGAGAGGAATATAAGGCGCTAGCCTTATAATATGAAATTGGACAATTTATTGTAACACAAAGACAGGACAGACTACGTGTTTCTCGCTATATAAGCGCTTCCTCAGGTCCAATCTAATGGTTAACGATGATTGACACCCCATCCCCCACAGAAGGCATTCAGCTTTCCTATCACGGAAAAGCAGGTTGCTTTCCTATATATACCTCCATACCAAATGGGGCCCAATAAACCGTCCCCAGTAGGAAGGTAGGCATATAGATGCATATGCAAGTCGTGGCCAGGAGAAGTCGTCATGGTGGTCTGGGCCAGATAGAGAAGGAAAAGGGAATTACTTATCGGGGAAGAGGTCACTTGTGAGTCACTGGATCTAACTGCAGTGTAATCACTTATATGTCTGTAGAGCCTGTGTACAACTGATAGTCACATGTGGTGGTCCCATTTGGTCATGGTCTGGCAGTATTATTTGGTCCTTAAGTAGTATTATTATCGGGTCTTGGTATTGTGGGCTTTTTTTTTAGTCAAAATAATACATATGGTATATTTGCTCCATACATAGGTATATTATTTGGCCAATTGTATGACTGTTATTTATAAAGTATTACACTATTATATTTAGGTGAGAGCTTTTGAAAAAGCAAATATGCCAGCGCTGATTTTCATTGTACAGTGACTGCTGAGGTGATGGACAGGATCTATGTGGAATACGTGCAAAATTAGTGACAAGAACATGTTTTTTTTTCTCTGTAAAATATATGCCGCCGTTCACGTCGAGGCATAAAAAATGCTGTGTGAGCACAGCCCTACTAAGCAAAACGTAATGGAGGTCCCGAGCCACAGATGTTTTAGGACCCTAGCAACCCGCCTAACTCATAGAGATGATTTGACCCAGTTGTCTAGTAATCACAATTTGGCTTCTTTACAAGATAATTCAGATTCTTATACTGGCCCATTTTTCCTGCTTCCAAGACATCAACTTCAAGAACATATATGTCCCAATCCTTGACAGGTGTCTTTGTAAAAAGATAATGAATGTTTTATACTTTACCACTCAGTGTTTTTTTAAAGGATCAGGCAATAAGGTAGCTGCATGCAGAGGAAAGCAAACCAGCACACGGTTGGTAATGGCGGCACAAGTTTGCTAATTAGATCACGGTTTCAATCTCAAACTCGTGCAGGTGTGGTTTTACCTATGCACAGCTGCCAGACCTAATGTTGTATCTGATTGATGGGAGCATATGATTATGTTAATATTAGCCGTGAAAAAACACAGACTTATTACTTAAAAACACAGGCACACAGCTATACTCACAGCTCCATGGCTGGACAAAAAAACATTTTTACCCTTTGACACTGGGGAGCAGGAGATGTTAGTATTTTGTGTTGGCACTTGGAGTATACTGGGCAGCCCACTCGATCAAATACTAAGAGCGTCGTCAATGGGTTGTAACTCAGCATGGTGCACCATACGTAACCACATAAGTGGCACCCTATGTAGCTCTTATCTATGTGAGATTGTAATACTAGAAATCACTCCCCTCTTGGATAGAAGGTGTATGAGTGGTTGACCAATCTCCGCTGCAAGGTGCTGTGGCTTTTCTACATACTGGTATAAACGGGTTCTTATTTGATGTGCAGTTTTTTACTAAGCAGTTGCTCCCCTCATGGATAGAAGGTGTGTAAGCAGTTTTTACCCGTATTCTGCACTTGTGTAGCTTCTCCCATGTAGCACTGGGGCTTCTGTTGCTTCCTACTGGGAATTGTTTTGTAGTCCAGCCATGGAGTTGAGAGTATGGGCATGTGTCTGTTTATATTATCCATAGGCAAATTAGGTCTTATGGTCAAGTGTTCTATCAAAGACCTCAAAATAAACTGTAATTTCAGCCAGTTAATTTACCAGTATGATCAAGTGATACAGGAGAATACAGATATAACAAAAAATGTAATCTGTAAATCAACTATTTTAATCCTGATTAAAAAATCTAATCTGAATACATTGGTAATCTCATTTTACTTTGAACATTTTGCTTTAAATTTCTATTGAAGCAGCTAAATAGATCTGTGCGGGAAACTGATACCAAGGAATCACACACCTTAAACTGTATTTTTAGTATGTGAACATCTTTTAACTGTTACTTGTTTTTGTTTTTAGGTTGATGACATTAAAAAGGCAATGTCTCATCTTAAACAGAAAAACATTAGATTATTGAGTGAAGAACCAAGGACTGGGGCACATGGAAAACCAGTTGTCTTCTTACACCCAAAAGACTGTGACGGTGTCCTGGTGGAGCTGGAGGAAGCCTGATGCAAATGCCGAAATCTGCAAAACTGGAAAATACAAAGATAATTGAAGTCCATAAAGTGAAATCAAATTACTTTGCCTTGATGATGATTTTCTATAAAACACTTCAAGTGAAATAAATATTATGGTTTATAACTATTTTTGTGATAAACCTGTCACTGAAATCCTTTGTGATCCCTGTCAGTAAGGTAGGCCTGAATAAATCACAGGGTTATAATGTATGAAGGATAAGGGTGGACAGTCCAGTATATCCTGTAGCACCATCCAGGTGTCTACTGTATGATTTTTGACTGGGTACCACCAGTGCCTCAGCAACATACATTGGGCAGAAGAAAAGCCTGGTCTTGAGTAACCTGCAAATCCATCGTATTTTGAAAGCTTAAAAAAAGCTTTGTGGCAGTGTGGATGAAAAAAGTATGGCATTGCTACACCGCATTTTTCCCCTCAAGTTTGTGGAAAAGCCACAGTCAATTTTCAGATTTGCCAATGAATGTATGGGGCCAATAGCAAATCCAAGCAGAGTCCGGTGTAATATACAACGTGTTGCATATTCTGCCGGATTTTAAATCCGACGGTAAAAAACATCTGTGATGTATAGAGTACAGCATGGATTTTTCATTGCTGTCTATGTAGAACAGGGTATCAGCAGATTCAAACTACTGAATCCACTGAAAATCTGATGGTGCTGTGTAACAGAAGCCTGTAATAAAGTATTCAGTGTTTGAAGTGTTAAAAATACACCTTTATTTATGTTTTCAAATTTGCATTTTAGATTGGTGTGATCCCTCAAGTTACAATGGCTTCAGGATACAATTTTTTCACCATCCATTGGTCTTTCTTAGTACATTTTATCTTGAAACCACTCTCACCACACTGTCCCAGACACTGCGGCACTTGTTATTAATGGATTATCCAACCATTTATCATGAACTTTTTACTCGTGCAACATCTGTATAAGTGAAGTACATGCAGTGATTGGGGGTCTAGTTGCGCCTCTCTACAGTAGAGTACTGTCTAGCACTGCTCTTTACATTTGACAGGATAAGCGGCTCCTTTGGGCACCAGGTGAGGGCTTCATTTTCTTTGTATCTGGTAGATTGTGTGTAAAGTACAGAACCCAGAGAAGCGACTACCGTCAAAATAGAAAGTGGTTTCCAGCTCCCAGCAGATCTTTCTGATGTTATACATAAGGACTTGCTTTATCTGGATTGGTTATTTGCCTAATTTTTTAAATCTGTATTTCACATTATGTTGGGTGGCAATTTGGGGCTTTGGAACAAATTACCAGTGTCCCATAGAGTTATTGTCATGATTGGGACAGACAGACCCCCAGCTTTGAGCTCTGGTCGCCGGCCATGGCCGTTGTAACTAAACCGCAGTTTCGGCCATAGTTCTTTATATTTGTGTTCACCAGTGTGAACTCGGTCTTCCTGCTCTGTATTATTAATTGATTCCTGGCCAACGCCCATGTTCAGGAATCCATCAGCACTTCACCAGTTAACCTGTTTCCTTTCTGGTCTTTTTGATTGACAGCTTTGTATTCCTACCCGGTCTTCTGTTGCTTCCACCGATCACCTTTGTTCTTTGTCTTCTGTTAGATATAAATGGGTTATTGTATCACCTCCCTTTGCCTGCTATATTGTCTTGCTTTGTGCCTGTAGCTAGCCTTTACCCTTCTGTGCTTATTCTTGTTATCTGACTTTGCTTGTTTACATTCTATTCTTCTGCCTCCTGATTTTGTACCGCGTCTCCCGACTGTTACCGACTTGGCTAGTTTTGACCCGCTTTCATTGTGATCTGTGTTTGTTTGTCTGTGTCCTGTGTAATCTCATAGTTAGTGTATCTCGCAGTCTTCAGGTTGGGGCCGATCTGTTAAGGAGTCGGGCACCCCAAAAGGCAGGCACAGTGGTTGGGAACAGCATCAGGGCCTCACTCTGTCGGTGTCTGCTTGTGCTCCCCCGACCGGTTCCTTACAGTTATGGTTTCAACATATAATGGTCGTCCCGGAACCAATTAATATCATACATTGAGGTATCACTGTTTAAGTTCTATGGTCTGTGGTAACTGTATATACCTTTTTTTTTGCATGCTGCCGCAGTCCCCCTTTTTTATACCTCATATTACTGCCGTTGGCCCACATTCCCTAAGGCAGCACAATATGTGTATGAACGTTAACATACACTACTGTCATTATTGTACAGAATATGCCATATTTGCCATTATTTTATTATTGAAATATATTCAGCATTGCAGGAAATAAAATAACGTTTGAGTTGCCAGGTACCGACTACTTACGCTCCGAGAAACAGGTTTTGTTTATGTGACCAAAGTCCTGGGTTATGGAGCGTTACATATTATGGTGCAAATTGAGTGGCTTACCCCCTATTTACGGTATATTTAGTGCTATTTGTACATATTGTATATATTAAAGATTTACCTTTCTAGGATGTAACACATTGAAAGCTTGAGGGAACCAGTAATAAACCTTCTTTTTTTAATAAGGGTTCTTATAATGTTCTTTAAAATCTCTGTAGTAGAACAGTAGCATTACATAGGTCTGATCATAATAAGTGAAACTGGGAAATCAATATTTACAGTTAATCAAACTTTGGAGCATCCTACCCCAAGATATAGTTAGGGTAGACACATTGACATGATAAAAGCATTAGAAATGAATCTGATTTAAGCTACCAAGGATTAGGGCTCGTTCACACAGCAGAAATTCCTGCAGATTTTTGTGTGAAATCTACATGCGTTCTAAACCAAAATCCATGGGAATTACACAAGGAAGTACATCCCATTTTAGTAATAAAAACTGCGGCAAAGCAACATTTTCAGTCCACAGTGTAGAAAAAGGGACTAATCTGTGAAATCCACTGCATCAAATTTAAAATCCACTACAGACATTTGCATGGATTTCTGCCATGGATTTTGTTTATGGAAAAATCCATTGTGTGAACGGCCTAATAATTTATAGTAATCCGTTGATCGCAAGACATTATGTGGCTTCCGTATGGGCCCAGGAATGAATTCTTCCCTGTGTGAAGGCAAATTGGCTACAGTTTGCAACTATGTACAGTATGTTCCAATGAAAAAGGTGGGCATGAGTGTCGCCATGCTGAGCTTTACAGGGTAGGGACTCTTGTAGAGTGGTCATTGTTTTTTGTCCTCCTAATGGAAATTCACCATGCTTTATTACAGACAAAAAAATCTACAATGAGAAAAACTTTTTTTTACTTATTTTAATAGACTGAAGGATTGCTCAGTCTTGTATGAAAGCCTCCCTTCAGCAGTTTCTACTAGCGGAGCTGCTGCAGTGAAGACAAAAGCTTTTCTTATAATGCTTTAAATAGATTTGTGTTTTTTTTTTTTTTTTTAATACACGGTAGATTACCATAATATTAGAATGCATTAGATGATCTTATGATAGATTACTTCATTGTTCTCTAAATAATCTTATGATTGATGCCATTAATATAAATAAGCCATTAACAATAAATACAGTCTGGATATTATTATAGAGGCATAACTTCTGAGCAATGATCAGGTCACCATCAGGGATTCTTGAATAGCTTGTACTTTTCCATAATTAAATAGGTCAACTAGCAAGAAACATTAATAAACCAGTAGATACAGATTTGAAACATATAAATATTACTTAAAGGGGTTGTCCACTTCTCAAGAAAAACTAATAGCTCCTAGGGCCTCATTAAAATAAAGAAAAAAGTATACTCACCTTTCTCCGCTTACAGTGCTGTATCTCTACGTGCTTCTGTTTTCTTTCTTGTGCGTCCGAATGGGAATGTCACGGCTTCAGCTGTCATGTGCCCAGTGTGGGACTGGGGTGCACAGGGCCCACAGGTGCAGTTGACACTAGGGGCCCACAAGTTGAGTTTTTATGGGCCCACTGGTGGAGCTTGTTTTAGGGTCCCACCTTACAGCTACTGTAAATACTTTACTTGCACTCCTATGCTCTACCTCTTTACTTTTTGCCTCTTTTTTCTTTTTTGCCTTTTGGGGAGTATATGCGGTTAAAAAAAACTTTGGTTACATGTCAGGGCCCCCCCCGGGGGTTTCCCCTTTTCCCCCTGTGGGCCAGTGACCCGCATGTGCTCTGATTTAATCCCCATTTAGAGTGAAACACATGAAAAGTGTTTTAAGTGGGGCAATAACCATGAGCCAAGCGGGGCAGCAAAAGGTCAAGATTGAAAACGGAAAAAAAAAGAGGGACACGTGCTGGTTTCGGAGGGGGGAAAGGGGGTGGATGATTTTTAATTTTAGGGGAAAAAAAGATGAGCTGGCTATTCGGTTTTTCTTCAGTAGTGACCCTTAAGTAGTTAAGGGTAACTTTAAAAGGATAGTTCCGTTTCAAGAAATCCTCTTTTTGGGCCCACTGTTATTAACGGGGGTCCACCCTTCCTGATGTGAAATGAGGGAGGGCCCGCGCTAGTGCTGTCTCTTCATCTAACTTATGGAGTTCCCAAAAAAACCCCAGGGAGTGTTGGTGTTGCTGTGTGCGTTCAAGCTAGCAACAAAGGGGCCCCCCCAAAAAAGAAGAAATTTCCCAAAAAAAGGGGGACTCCCCTTTAAGAAAAAATTTTTAAACCCCTTTTGTTGAGAATATTCAAGGGTGCCCAAAATATTAAAAAGGGATTTTGGGGAGGGAAAATTTAGGGGCTTTTTTTTTCCTTTTGGGGAGGTGTTTTTTATCTTGCCTTCCAAGGAAATTTTTTTTTTTTTTCTTTTTTGGGGGCTTTTTTTTGCGGAAAAAGATGTACTTTCAATGGGGGCATTTCCACCGTCCCCATGGAATATACAAGGAAACAAACTGCACCTTGTACTTGCACCATGTTTGGGTTGTTTTTACGGATTCTTTTAAATTATTGTGTTTCTGTTTTTTTGCAACTTTTATGTTTTGACTTTAAAAAAGATATGGATTTCGTTTTGTTATAGTACCTAAAAATTAAATTTTTTTCTATTTTTGAAATTTTTGCGCTCAGAAACCAAAAAGTTTTTTTGTCTTCCAGAAGTAAAAGGTACTTTTTTTTGGGGTGAATGTTTTTTTATTGGAAAACTTTTTTGGGTTTGTGCCAAACTTTTTTTTGAGGGACTTTTATTCCAATTTTTAATTTGTGCTTTAAGTCCCCATAGGGTATTTGACCACTAAGGGGCGTGATCGTTTGTACATTTTTTTTCAGTTGTAGTTTGAGTCCCCCTAGGCTGCAGCAGTTCCCAACCTTTTTTCCACCAGGGACCAGTTTTTTGAAGAAAAATTTTTTTCCAAAGGCCCAGGGGGGCAGGGTTATCGGGGGTGGGTTAATCAGGGGCAGGGTTATTGGGGGCGTGTTTATGGAGGGGCTTGGAGGTCTAGAATCACACACACACATAAAAAAAAAATCCACAAAGTTTTTAAGTGTCATTTAGGGTTTATACTATGGGGTAAACCAGATTATTTAAAAATGCAGACATTTTTTCAATTCTGTGGGCCTGTAAATTTATAATTTTAAAGCTGAAAACCAAAAAGCAAGGGGCAATCAGTCTGAGTTATATTGACAGTTGTGAGTCAGCATTATACATGTATATAAAATACATATATAAGCAGCTCTGTGGGTCAGCATTAAGTAGGTAGATTTATAGGTCCCCCAATAGGTAGGTATCTAGATCCCACATCTGGTAGATATAGAGGCCTCCCCCAATAGGTAGGAATTTAGGAATGTAGGTAGTTGGGTAGGTATATATGGCCCTTGCAGGTAGAAATAAAGACCTTCATAGCTATAGGTAGATAGATACGTCAACCCCCTGCATGTAAGTCCGAATGTAGCCCCAGTTGGTAGGTAGGCATATATGACTGTAGGTAGATATATAGGTTCCCTGTAAATAGTTAAATCCTCCCTGGTAGGTAGTCACATACCTCCTGTAGGTGTATATATACATACCTCCTGTAGGTGTATATATCTATACCCCCTGTAGGTATTCACATACATGCCCCCTGCAGCTCCTCACACACATGCCCCCTGTAGCTCCTTCCATATATGCCCCTTGTAGTAAGTATATACATGCCCCTTGTAGCTTATTAAATATATGTCCCCTGTAATAAGTGTATACATGCCCCCAGTAGCTCCTTATATATATTCCCTTTGTAGTAAATATATATATATATATATATGCCCCTGTAGTAAGTATATACATTCTCCCTGTAGCTCCTTACATAAATGCCCCCTGTAGTTAAATAGAAAAAAAAAAAACGTTAATCACCTCTCCCGATCCCCTGCAGAAACGCTACTTCCGGGAGCTGATGTTTGGCGAGACCCAGTGGTGCAGGGGGTGGACAATTCCTGCATCGCTCATCGCGGAGAAAAGCCGCCCCCCCACGGCCGTTGGGACGCAGCCTAAGAATCAGTTTTGGCTTACTGTCATAGTTATGTATAAAAATTACATTTTAGTACATAGATAAAAAGGCATATTTGCTAAAAAGTCAAAAGAACAAGAAACATGA
Organism: Phyllomedusa bahiana; assembly: GCA_025379985.1. NCBI lineage: Eukaryota > Metazoa > Chordata > Amphibia > Anura > Hylidae > Phyllomedusa > Phyllomedusa bahiana. The sequence continues at coordinate 64,635 of JAODAL010011441.1, forward strand.
TAGAAGAAAAGTACGGTCATGTTAACAATATGCTGCGGTGTAAGGAGGTCAGCTTAATAACCTGTTAGAACTATTTTGAGTAATCAAGAAACCTATTGTATTAATGTTTGCTTTATAGGTGTTACCCTATATTACTTTAATATATTGCAAGGAAATTAAGACTTGCTAAATAAAATTATTGTGGTTAGGTGTTTATTTTCTTCTCTATAGTAAGTTATGCGGGTGTTGAAATACCTGTACTTGATATCTATTTGCATACATGATTATATATTGTATTACAGAAGAACAAAGCTTCATTGTATGATGTGATATTCTGCATAATTTATAACCTATATATAATTGCGGGGCGTAATTACGATTGCCCAATTGGGGCAAGCTCCCGTGGGGCGGGGGGCCGGCAGCCCGCCGGCCCCAAAGACATTCATTGCTAGCGATGCGTATTCGCCGCTAGTAGTTGACATGTCACTTACCTCCCGAGCGAGGAGAGGAGGCGTAATCCATAGTTCTCTATGAGAACTGTGGATTACCGTAATGACTGGGGCGTATCTTGCCCCGTATTGAGCGCAGTACGGTGCGAAATACAGGGCGAAATAAGTCCCAATTTAAGCCGTGAGAACGCAGCCTTAAAGCATTGCTGTTAGGGATAGTGGCTTCATAAGATTGACAAGGTGAAGAAAACAAATTTAAAATGTGTCACATGGCGACAACTATCGGGGGGTGCACCCCATGCACTTTTCGCTGCTCCTTGTGCTATGGTGCTAATCTTCCCTGTTCTTCTCGGCAGTTATTCCACTGATGCCGCTGTGCTCCCTGAAGTCCTTACTGCACATGTGCACTAGTTATTGTTTATTTGAAGGGCTGTGGCCTATCCTCAATTTTGGCTTGTTTAAGACAACTGAAATATATCTGGTCTGACTTGTTGCCTGACCGACCATAATCTATAAATTTGAATATAAATATAATCTAAATATAGATATTTTTAAGGTATACATTTCACAAAATGATAAAATAATAATTAAGTTGCAGTCTAATATACAGTTAGAAGCAAGACAGGTTTTTTTTTGGGAGTAATATAGAAAGGGGTTTTTTTTTAATGAAAATTTTTTTCCCCCATTTAAAAAAAGAGGGACATTCAAAAGCAAAAGAGGAAGAAGGGACTTTGGGTTTTAAAAAATGGGGGACGTCCCCCCAAAAGGGGAAATACTTTTTACTACGGAGACTGTCCCTTGGGGGTTTAAAAATCGGGCAGTTCCTACAGGATAATCTGAAAAACTTTTAAAAAGGGTTAAAAAGGTTTTTCTACCCCCCCCCCTTTTTTTAAAAAATGCGCAGTCATTTAAAAAAACCTGGGGCACTATTTGGAAGTAAAGCCTATAATAAAAATTACATTTAAAATATTGTCCTCTAGCTTTGAGAGAAAACTCGTGTATGGCAGAGCAGACTAATCTCACTTTACTTCGTTGCCCCTAGGGTAGTCTCATTAAAAATTTTTAGTAAAAAATAGTATAATGATACTCAAATTGTTTCTTTAAACGGGATAGATAAAAGTATACTAGACTATAAGCAATACATGAAAGGATAATGGAGCAATCTTTTTCTGAACTGGAGAGGCGGTTTCTTCACAATTATTAGATTATTGCTGAAAAATATTTACTTTTTTTTGATGATCAGAGGGGAAAGAAAGAAGGCCATCAAGCAATCCCTCACTTTTTGTGCATTAAGCCAAAAAAAGGGAAGTTAAAAAGGAAAAGTAAAAAAAAAAAAAAATGGGGGGGGAAAAAAAAAAAAATTAAAAAATTAAAAAAAATTTCCTTTCAACCCAATTAAAAAAAAATTCATATAATAGTCGCATGTTGCTTGTCAATAAAATGAAAAGAAAAAAATTTTAAAGTAGTGTTTTTTTTAAAAAAAAAAGGGAAGTGAAAACCCCTTTTAAGGGGGGGAAGTGAGGGCTTTTTAGAACTGCTTTTTGGGAAAAAGCCATAGGGTAAAATAATCATAAACCAAGGACTCTCCATTCCCATCAGGTAAGCGTAGTGCAAGCTGTAACCTTTAAGAGAAGGCCCCACAAAAGAGGGATCCCCCCCTTGTGAGGACAGCACAACTAGTGACGACCTCCCTTTTTTCCGTGTTTGTCCTTTTTCGCTTTGGAGAATTTAGTGTTTTAAAATTCTGCAGTTTCAGCCAGAAAAGAGTCATAAAAAAGGGTCTTTTTTTTTTCATATCCCGCCCACTGAGATTGCCCCACCCACCTTTACAACCCGAAAAAAACCTAATTTCTTTGAAAGGGAGAAAAAATATGAATAAAGCCAGGTGGGTGGGGCTAACACCTCTCATGGGAAAAAGATTTGAGCATTAATTTCTTTTAAAAAATACAGCATCTTTTCAGAATAAGGGGACAAAAAGCGCTGGAAACCGAAATTTTTGGAAAACTAGCTTGTGCTTTCCCCCCCCAGGGAAGGGGGGCTAAACCTAGTTACAGTTTCCCTTTAAAAACCCCTTTAAAGACCTTAGACGAACCTTTCTCCCCCCGTTTGGGGGTCACCCCACCCGGGCGTATGGTTTGCCTGGGATCCCCGCGAACTCAAAAACAAGTTCGCTTTCAAAGTAAAAACCCCGGGGGGGTCACTGTATTTTTACGCGGGGATCCCGAGCGTCGGCCCCCACCCCCATCGTCCGGGGGGGGGGGTTAAAAATTTTTAATTATCGAACGATGGGTCGCAAAAAAATAAGAGAACGCAGAAGGAGTCGCTCCTCCCGCGGGCGCTGTCGGCGGCAGCGCGCACAGAACGGGGAAACCCTGCGTCCTGCCCCTTTTACAGACAGCCCCCGGGGGCAAAAGAATTTCCTTCCGGGTTTTCTGGTTTGACGCCCCGATGCCCGGCCCCTGCCCTGTGGGGATGGCCCGGGATCGTGACTGACAGTTGAAAAAAGGAACCCAGTCCCTTTGCAACAAATTTTGTACTGATCCCTAATTTAATGGAGATTTTAAAAAAACCTTTATCAAACCCCCCGGGGGGAAAAGTAAAAAAAAATTTAAAAAAAAAAAAGTTAAAAAAGTGAAAAACAAGTAAACACAAACGAAAATAAAAAAAAAAATACGTACATCGCCCTTTTCCCCTTTAAAACGCCAATCCCCCCCCAAAAAAGATCAAAAAAAAATTAAAAGTCCCAAAATTTTTTGGTTCCCCGCGGGTAACGACCTCCCCTAAAAATCTGCGGTTAATTTCCCCGTAGGTGAACGCCGAAAAAATAAAAAAAAAACAATCACAGAATTAAGATTTTGTTCATCCCGCAGAAAATCAAATGGAAAAAAAAGCGTAAAAAACCCTAAAACCCCAAAGGTTTTTTCAAATTTAAAACTTCTTTCCCATCCCGAAAAAAAAAAGTCCTTATCCCGGGCTCGGGTAAAAAAAAAAAATGTATAGTTTCCCCAGAGATGCGTTCATAAATTTTGTTTTTAACAAACAAAAAACACTTTTTTTTTTAAAAGTCTTCAAAAAAAAAAAACTATAAAATAGGGTATCCCAAAACCCGTAGCGCCCCAAAAGGGAGAAAAGCAAATTATAAAGGATACTGCCGGTGACCCCTGTTAAAGAAAAAATAAAAAAAAATTATGGATTGGGCAGTTTTTTCTTCCCCCGGGGCCTCCAAAAAAGGGTTTTAAAAAAACGATCAAAAAACCCTTGCCCCCCCAAAAATGAAACTAAAAAAAACGTCAATCTTCCCCGCAAAAAACAAGTCCCTACCCAGCCCCAAGCACAAAAAAAATTTTAAAAAAGTTAGGGCCTCAGAAGGGCGATGCAAAACTTTTTTTTTCCCTGTTTTAAATAAAAGTGTTTTTATTTTTAAAAAAAGCAGTAAAACAAAAAAAAATATAAAAAAATTGGGTATGGGTTTAAAATCGTTTTGACCACGGGTAAAGCACCATGTCATCCCTTTCACGGGCCAAATTTAAATTAGGACACTGCTAGAAAAGGGTTGCCCCCCTTTTGCCTTCAGAAATTCCCCAAAATTCCTTCGTGGCTTTGACCCCAACAAGGTGGGGGAAGCATTCCTAGTTCAAAAAACCCTTTCCTGAGATGTTTTCCAGCTTTATGAAGGGCGCACTACCCTCCCAAAAGTAGCCAAAGAGGGTTGGGAAAATTGGGGCAAAAAGGGGGGGACATGGTCAGCAACAAAACTAGGTAGGCTGGGGCCTTTTTGCAACGATCCCAATTTGGTAAAAAAACCCCAAAGATTGCAAAGGAAAAATATTCCCACACCAAAACCCCACCCCCAACCACCCTGAACATGAAAAAAAGGCGGGAAAGGATCCAAGTTTTTTGGGGTTGTTGACCCCAAATTTGACCCAAACCAAAATTTCCAAATGTCGCAGCGGGAAATCGGGGACTTTATCAGCCCAAAGGGCAAGTTTTTCAATCTTTACTGTCCAATTTCGATAAAGGGGGAAAATTTGGGACCCTCATTTTCCTTTTTTTCTTAGCTGAAAGGAGTGCCCCCGGTGTGGTCTTCTGCGTGAAAAGCCCATCTCCTAAAAATTTTCGCCGAATTTTGCGTTCAGAGATGCCCCTTTTCCCTCCCTTTGGTTGTAACGGGGGGGCTATTTGATTCACTGTTCCCTTTTATCAGTCGAACCAGTTCCCCTTTTCCCTTTGCCCTCTGGCATAAACAAGGCTTTTTTCCCCCACGGACCCCGCTCCTGGATTTTTTTTTCTTTTTCGCCCCATTCTTTAAACCCCCAAGAGATGGTTGTGCAAAAAAAACCCGGGAGATCAGCGTTTCTGAAATACCAGCCCACCCCTTCTGGCCCCAACAACCATGCCCCCTTTTAAAAGGGGCACTCAAACCTTTTTTCCCCATCTGATGTCGGTTTGGGAACTGCGGGAGATTGTTTGGGACCATGTCACATGCCTAAATGCACTGAGTTGCCCCCATGTGTTTTGGCTATTAGAAATTAAGTGTTAACGAGCATTTGGACGGGTGTCCCTTTAATAAAGGGGCCCGGTGAGGGGTTTACCGTACGGGAACCGCTATAAAAAAATAAAAAAAAAAAAAAACTCCCAAGAATTTTGTTTTGGGTTAAAAACATCTCAAAAAAACCCTTTAAAAAAAAAGTGAAATGGCATAAAGCCCCCCATAAGGGTACCAAAAAAAATTTTAAAATCATCCCGAAAAAAAACAACCCCATACACACCCTTGAAAACAGAAAAAAAAAAATTTATGGCTATCAAAATTAGGACAAACCAAAAAATATCAGTGGCAAAAAAAAGGGGGAATTTTAAAAACCCCCAAGGAAAAGGGTTTTTTTGGGAAAAATGATTAGGTTCCTAGGGAGGAAACTGTTTATGTAGGATTTCCCCCTGCCGGGAAACCCCTTGACTTTTTGGGGGATTTGAGCTTAATACAATCTTTGATAAATTAACAAAAAACCCTAAGAAGCCCCGGGGTTTTTCAAAATTTCCCTTAATTAATGCATTTCCAATATTCCTATATACCTTGGGGTTTTTACAAAAGTCTTTAGTGTCCCATGTTATTTGTTTTAGATTTTATATATTGCCTTTTCAGTGGGGCCCAATGCTTGCGTTTTCTAAATTATTTTTTTGATGTGCAAGCCAAAAGAATTTTTTTGTATGTCAAAAAATAGGACAACAAAAAAAAGGGTTTTTTTTTATAGACTTATTTCTACTGTTAAAAGTAATAAAAAAAAAAAAATTTTATAAAAAAACTTATCATTGAAAATTGTACCGCCCCCATAGTAAGTTTTAAACATAAATTTACACTGCCCCGGCAAATGCTGAAAAATTTAAAACTAAAAAACAAGGGACCGAACTGCTTTTTTTTCCCCCCCTTTTTTTTCTTTCCCAATGCTAAAAAAAAACTATGGAACCCCCTGTGCTTTCCAAAATGCACAGAAAACCCCCTAGATGAGATCCCTGATGGGTTTTTAACCCAAAAATGGGGCGATTTAAAAGGTTTCCCCTGTTCTGCTATTTTTGGGGGTTTTTGAAAAATGCCATGGGCCCACCAAAACCCTGCTTTCCCAAAAACCAAATAGCTCCCTCCTTGTACGCCCTGCCATGCGCCCAAACACCGTTTACACCCAATGTTGGGTAATTTCCGAACTTGGAAGAAATTGCTTAAAAAGTTTTAGGGGTTTTTTTTTTCCAGGTTTCCCCTTTTTTTATGAAAAAATTTTAAAACTAAAAAATTGCAGATTATTGAAAAAAATTTTTTTTAATTTTCCCCAAACCCTTTTGCTAAAAAAAAATTTTTTGAATCACCTGTGGGGTTTTTTTTACCAAAGCACCCCCGGAAATATTTATTAAGGGGTGTTGTTTCCCCAAAATGGGTCTATTTTTGGGGGGTTTAATTTAAATTTTTTGCACCTTAGGGGTCCCCAAACCTGAAAAGGCGGGTAAAAAAAATCGTAAATTTAAAATGAGACCCCCGAGTATAGTAGGTGCTCCCTATTTGGGGCTTTATGGGGGGCCAAAAAAAGCACAAGGGCCAAAATATGGGATATCTCAAAAAAGGGAGACCTGGGGAAATTTAAAATCGTTGCTTTACCCCGGTAAACAATTTTACCCAAATTTCCCGGGAATAATGGGTAAAAAATGAAAAACGGGAAAAAAAAAATGAAATTTTTTTAAATTTCACCCCCACTTTTCTTTAATTTCTGTAAAAAATTAAAGGGTTTTCAAAATTCCCAAATAGTGTTTAAATATGTTTAAAGGGGTTTTAAATTTTTCAGATGGGGTCACTTATGGGGGGATTCTTTTTAAAAATGCAGGCCCCCCCCAAAACACGTCGAACTGGAGTGGGGCCCTAAAAAAAAAAGTATTTTTGCAAAAATTTTCCTTTAAAAGTGAGAAAAATTTCTACTAAATTTCTAAAGCCCCCTAATGTCGTAAAAAAAAAAAAAAAAAAAAAAAATACATTTAAAAAATTTATGCCAACCCATTTTGGGGACATTAAAGGGTTTTGATTGCAGGAAAACTATTTTTTTTTGGGGAATAATTTTTGTTTGCAGCCCCGAAAATTTGAACTTTCAAAATCGCAAATTTTTTTCCCAAAATTTTTTGAAAAAATTTGAAATTTTTTAAAACAAAAAAAAAAATTGTATGGATAAAATTTTTTTCTAACTTAAAGAAATGTGTCACGAGAAAACAGTCTCTAATAATGAATAGGTAAAAAGGGCAAAAAAAAAAAATTTTAAATTTTTTTTTCCCCATAAATTGACACATGTCGATTTCAAAAATAGGGCTGTGTCAGGAAGGTCCAAAAAGGCGGGTCCTTAAGGGGTTAATAATGTTCGTTAAAACGCTTTTAGGCCCCCTTTAAACTTTTGTCTTAAGGGGGAAAATTTTGGTGAAATGCAGTTGGGAAACAAAGGGGCCCTTTCTGTTGTATATATTATTGTTTTATATGAACTTTGCATTTGATTATTGGCGAAACCCCAAATTCAAAAAAGTATAAAAACCCTTTAAGTTTATATGCTTCGTAAAGCCTCTATGCACGGTTTGACCTTTATTGTTAAGGGGGAATTTTATGGCCCCTTTTTCCCTTTTAAGTTGGGTTTTACCTTCAATTTCTACCTTGTTTTATTATGCATTGTTTGAATAAAGTTATATGATAATAAAATGAATTGTATTTGGGGGTTTTGGGTGTGGTTTTTAGGTTTCTTCTGGGGGTTTCCGTATGATTTTAAATAAACTTTTTAACCCCTCATACAAAAGAAAAGATAAATTTGATATATGTTTAAAAAATGGAAAAATTTAAAAGTAAAAAAAGAAAAAAAGGAGAAAAAAAGGGGGGGCCCCAAAAGTGAAATAATTTTTAAAACAAAAATAAGGGGGGGGTAAAAATTCACTCAACCCAGTGGGGGTTTTGCATATATTATAGAGGAAAAAACGCCATAGGCCCCCCAGGGTTTTTTTGCACCTAGCCCTTTAACACGGGGGCCGGGTTCCTTCCCGGGCGGAGTTTTTCTGAAAGAATTCAACTATAGACAAAAGGGGGGATTTCCCCGGGGCCCGGGGGAAACAAGGGCCGAGGTTTTGGGAAGGAAAGCTGTTTATTGTCTAAAAAAAACAAAAGGGGTTTTTCCCTTTGCTTGGGTTAAAACAAACTTTAAAAACCTTTTAAAATTTGTTTTAATTTAAAGCGAAGGATGTTTTTAATAAATTTAGGAAAATTTTAAAAGCCCAAAAGTTTGGGGTGGTTGAAATTTAAAACCCTAATCAGTTCTGGGTATTTTTTATCTCCCTTTTAAAAGGTTTACACAAAGCACTAAAAGTAGGGGGTCAGTAATTTTTTGAAAAAAACCCTCAAGGGGGGACTGTTTTTAAATTAAAGATTTCTCAGTTTCTCTTTGCACCACCAATCGCCTTTTTTTTCCTTTTTTTGTTCTACAGAAAATTTAAAACAAAGATCACCAAGGGTTTTTTATTTTGTTTGAGTATATCCTTTTTTTTTTTGCATTATAGGGAAAGTTCTACTACCCCCTTTTCGGAAAATTCCCCGATTTTTTGCCTAATATTAAAACCTTGAAAAAAGGGGGGTTTGTAGATTACTCCCCTTTGCTTGGCAATTGAAAAATCTTTCAATTTTACATACCCTTTTAATATAGAAAAATTTTCATTCAAGCAATTTTCGGCAAACCTTTCACAATAGATTTTATGGTAACCAAGTACACTTAGGGTATGCTCACACATTGTACTCTTCTGATCAGAAAAATCCAATGTGTAACATCTAAAACCATATCTTAGATTTCTGACAAGGACTTTTAATTTGCAAAGGCATTTTTTGCCTCAGTGCTGGCAGCGGGCCAGGCAGAAAAAGCCAGGATCTTTGATCCCAGCCCTTTTAGGCCCCCTAATACCGGGGCAAAGGGATGCAATTTGTTGATGTCATCATGCTGCCTGCTCCGCTGACTGTACTAGGCCATAAGCCCCATAAGCCTGTGGCTAGGCTTATGACATAGTAGATACCGGAAGCGGCGTCCCAGAGCAGGCAACATGATGACCTCATGCCGCCCACTCTGGATTCAAGTGGCGTTCGCTGGAACAGGGAGAGGTGAGTATTTTTTTTATTTTTTTTAATAGGATGCCCTTTTCCCACCCACCTATCTACTGGGGATAGTGTAAAAATTACTACCCAATTTTTTACCCACTATCTTTGGGAGCATATTAAACTTTAACAGGGGCCCCGTGTACCTTTCCCACCCCGGGGGGCCCCAAAATCCTAACCCAATGGAGACCCTATATACCTACCTACTCGACAGGTCCCCACATACATACCTACTGGGGGCTCTAGATAACATCCTACCTACTGAGGGGCCCTATATACCCCTTTTACTTTCCCTTGGGGGGGTTTGGGTTTGTTTCCAACTACCCGGGAGAATATACCTACCCACGGGGAAAAACCCCTTTTAAAAAACCTATCTAAGGGGAACCCAAAAGAACCCCAGTTGAAACCAAAATTTTAAATTTACACAAAATTTTAAGAGACAATATGCATGTTTTTCATGCTATCTGGAAGAATCAAATAAAAACCCTTAACCCCTTTTTTTGGGAAAATTTGGGGTTTCCAAAAATTATTTATATTTGCCAAATCGGAAAAATGGGAGAGAAAAGAAAATTTTAAGGCATTTTTTTTAATTTTGCCAAAATCAAAAAATTTACATACAAGGGTTTTTATGCCTTTTAAAAAATTTGGGGGAAAGCCCATATGTTTATGTTTATTCCCTTTTGGGTTTTTTGGCAACATTTTGAGTTAATAAGGACACACCCGTGAATGTATTTTATAAGGGACACCAGAAACACACTCCCTTTTGTGTAAAAACATTATGGGGGAAAATCTAAAGAAATCACCAAGATATCCGGAAGAGAATTGTGGATTTTTCACAAGTCCCCGGTTTTATCCTTGGGGGGCCCCTTTCCCAAAAACCCGGGGGGGTGGGAAACTACAAACAATTAAAAGCAAGTACAAACAAGATGGGAATGTCCAGCCATCATACTGCTCAGGAGATGGGTTCTGTCTCTCAGAGATGAACGTGCTTTGGTTCAACATGTGCATATCAACCCAAGAACAAAAGCAAAAGACCTCGTGAAAATGTTGGCGGAAGCTGGTAAGATTGTGTCATTATCCACAGTGAAACGAGTATTGTATCAGTGTGGGCTGAAAGGCCACTCTGCCAGGAGGAAGTCATTACTCCAAAAGAAACATATAAAAGCCAGATTAATGTTTGCAATTGCACACAGGAACAAAGACCTCATTTTTTGGAGACATGTCCTGTGGTCTGACGAAACTAAAATTTAACTGTTCGGCTAAAATGACCATTGTTTCATTTGGAGCAAAAAGGGAGGAGCTTGGAGGGGTAAGAACACCATTCCAACTGTGAAACACGGGGGTGGCAGCATCATGTTGTGGGGTTGTTTTGCTGCAGGATGAACTGGTGTACGTCACAAAATAGATGGCATCATGAGAAAAGAAGATTATATGCAAAACTGAAGTGACATCAGCCAGGAAGTTAAAGCTTGGGGTGGATATGGGTCTTCCAAATGGACAATGACCCGAAGCTTACTGCCAAACTGGATACAAAGGGGCTTAAGGATAACCAAGTCAATATTTTGGAGTGGCCGTCACAAAGCCCTGATCTCAATCCTATTGAAAATTTATGGGCAAAGCTGAAAAGGCAGGTGTGAGCAAGGCAGGCTACAAACATGGTGTAGCGAGCGGCGCCGCGCTCCGGCCCGCGGGCCGCAGGCGCACTCGTGCCCCCTCTCCGGGGTCCCTGCCCGGGACGGGTGGCGCTGCTGGCCACGGGCACGCTCGTTCCAATCACTCACCTGACCTCTTTCCCTGCTCGTCCGGCCCTCTTGCCGGCTGAGGCGCGCGTGCCCGCTCTCTAGGCACGCGCGTGCTCCCTTGTGAATTTTTAAAGGGCCAGCGCGCCGAAAAATTAGCTGCTTGCAGGTGCTGCCCCTATTTATTGGTGACGTCAGCGGACTTCCTTGCTGGATCTATGTTGCCCGAGCCTTAGAGAAGCGTTCCGAAAGTGTATTCTGCCTAACCCGTTTTAACCCCCCCTTGCTACGTTTTTCGACCCCGAACCTCTGCCGCCTGCCCTGACCTTCTTGCCTGTCCACGACCACGAACCATTGCCGCCTGCCCTGACCTTACTCCCTGCCCACGACTACAATTCTGGACTACAAATTCTGTACCTCGCTGCACCTCGGCCGCCATCGCAAAGCAAGTCACGTCAGGGGTAGCGCCCTGGTACCTCACGCCGCAGCAAGTCCATCCCGCTTTGCGGCGGGCTCTGGTGAAAACGGGGGCTACTTAGACTCCATTTCCTGACGTGGCTTAACTATCATCGCTTGCAGTGGTCCAGAGGATCCACTACCCAGCCGTTACACATGGCTTAGTTACACCAGTTCTGTCAGGAGGAATGGGCCAAAATTCCTACCAACTATTATGAGAAGCATATCTAAAACATTTGACCCAAGTCATATGCTTTAAGAGCAATGCTACCAAATACTAATGAAATGTATGTAAACTTTTACTTAGCAGATAGTAATAAAAATGGCTTAAACATTTTCTCTCTCATTATTCTGGCATTTGGCAAATATAAATAATTGACATAAAACGGGTAAGGTTTATTCTGGTTTCATGTCAGATAGAGAGAAAAACATGCGTATGTGTTTTTTTATATAGTGTATGTAAACTTCTGGCTTCAACTGTACTTATTGGGGATGCCTTTATAACTACTTACTATACCTACCTACTGGGGGACCCTGTACCAGGGTAACAATGTTTTGAACTGTTGACTTTCAGGCTCCATATCTCACCATCCACCATAATTTTATAGACAATCACATCTCATAATTAAATTTGTCTTTCAGCTATTTTGCATATGTTTGAGTATGTTTAGTTATGCAGATTCTTGTCATGTAAGTGCATTGTTACTGTTTTGTTCCTAAAAATCTAAATTTTAACTTTTATTATTTTGTTAGTACTTTATAAATCGACCTTTGGCTTTCAAAACTGTCTGAATCTTTTGGGCATGCTCTCAATCAGATTCAAGCATGTCTCGACATAAATCTGTTCCCAGGACTCTTCTACGCGTTCCCCATGCTGGTGCATACTGGTCGACTCACTTGGGTATGAATACAGCTTTTTCTTCAACTCTGCCCAAAAGTGTTCGATAGGGTTGAGGTCTGGAAACTAAGGGGGCCAATCCATTAATTTTACTTCGTTGTCATTAAACCCATTTTTTCCCCCAATCTGCCCATGCTTCAGGTATTGCTTGGGCTGGAAATTTTTAATTTTCCCTTACCCCAAACTGCTTCCCTATTGAGATTCAGTTTTCCCCCAGCCTGGGTGAAGGGCTACAATTTTTTTTCGGTGTTTTCAACACTTTTTGGTTTTTCCCATAGTAAAAAATTTGGGTTTTGATTTTTGGGAGGTTGTGGACAGGGCCCTTTTATATGAAAACCCAAGTTCAAACAGGTGTCATTAAATTTACGGGTAAAGGGTGGGGCAAGGACCCCCTCTTAACCCCTTACCCGAAGGGGCCCGTGTATTACACCCCTAAATCTCAGCGCTGCTTTGGCGCCCGGACCGGGGCAAACTCCGAAGTCTCCCAGAACGGCAAAAGACGTTGCTGTAGGGAAGGGACCGGGAAACCCCCGGGCTGTCAAAGATGGTGGGGGGTCTTTGGGGTTTTAAAAGGGGAAGGGTTACGGTCGTGAAGCCAGAAATCTTGCTTGTTTGTAGGTGACCAAAAACTTTTTTTTCCACAATAATTTCCCAAAAAAAAATTTTTTCCAAAAAAAATCAAAGGGGATTTTCGGGGAAATTTTTTTCCTCTTTTTTTCTTCTAGTTGGGGGTCTACCCATGAAGTCAATTACGGCCTCCTCTCTTTTTGGTGGGAGAACTTTCCAATTGGGTTTGGTGACTAATTACTTTTTTCCCCCAAATGTATTTACCCCGTGTCACATCGGTGAAATCCTTTGGGTAAACATGGGCATACTGTTCCCTTTGCAATGATACACCTTTAAAAAAAGGTTTTTAAAAAATCATTTACAATTTTTTAAAGAAAGGGCTTTTCACTGCATCCCTCTTTTCAGGGCTCTCTTTTTTTTTCATGTATGATATATGATAAATCTGATTTAAAATTTTGGGTACTGCACAAGAAGGGTTTTGGAGGACTTTTTGGAAAAACTCCGATATCTCCCCAATAAATGAGGACACATCATCTGCACAGGATATGCTTCTAGATTTAAACAAAAATTTAAACCCCAATTTAGCAAATTTGGGACAACATATCAAGTGAAAAAAAATATAAATTGGGAAAATACTAAAATTTTTTTGGGGTACCTGAATTTTCTGCAAAACAGCTTAAAATTTTTTTATGTGGGGTTTTTCTAAGGACCCCTTAAGATATCATAGGGAAAACATCTTTCAGATTTCAGTTAGACCATTAAAAATTTTTAGGGTCGTTCACAGTTCCATGCCACTTCTCTCAAATTAAAGATCCGAGTTTCCCCCTTTCCCTTTACTTTTATGGGTTAGAGAAAGTCCCCGATCCAAAAAGGAAGGGGGACTTAAAAAAAAAAATTATTTTAAAATTTGGGAGGTGTTTTTGGGGTTTTCCCCCAAAAAACCCGAGCGCAGCTGGTTTTAATATTTTAAAAATAGTAATATAACTTAAACCATTTTTGATAAACCTATTTTTTTCCCCAAAGGGCATACCCGTATATGATGTATCAATGTGTTTTTAATGTTTTTATGCATATTTTCCTATCTATGATTTAACCGTGTTTACACTCACCTGTTTGTTATGTACTCAAATTGCTCATGTGATTCGGGGATCTGGGAGAGTAAAGGACAATTGTCTGAAATGCATCAGCGTGTTTCCTCATTGTTTGTTTGCTGTGAAGTTATAATGATCCGGATGTTGGATCATTTTAATATGTTAAGGAAATACAGGTAGTCCCCGGGTTACGAACAGGATAAGGACTGTAGGTTTGTTCTTAAGTTGAATTTGTATGTAAGTCGGAACAGATATATTTATTAAATGTACAACAGCACAAAAAGGGGTTTTTTTTGTTTTTTGGATAATTTGAAAGGGGAAGGGAAAAAATGTTTTTTCCACCCCTGAAAATTTCCCCCCATTTTTACCTATTTCCGCTTGCATTAAATGTTTTCCCCGTACAATTTCGTGAACAGGAAATAAATGCCGCATGCCCCATAAGTCTCCGTTTGTAACTAGGGGACAGATGTAAGTCGGAATATTATAAGTCGGCGACTGCCTGTAAAGCGATAATGGATTCTTAACCTCTTAATGCAGAGGCCTATTTATTTTTTCACATTAGTTTTTTCTCCTCGCCTTCGCAGAGCCATAACTTTTTTTATTTTTTCATCTACATAGACATATGATGGCTTTTATTTTGCAGGACAAGATGTACTTTCTAATGGTGTCATTCATCGTACAATAAAATACGGGGAAAAAGCAAAAAAATTTAAGTTGGCAAAATGTAAAAAAAAAATACTTGCGCCCTGTTTGTAGGTTTTTTTTGCTTTCATGGCGCTCAATTTAAAATGATGTGTTATCTGTATTCTACAGGTTGATACAAATCCAGCATTACCAAACATGTATGGTTTTTATTATGTTTTGGTACCGTTAAAAAATTTCAAACATTATCTATTTTTGAAATTTGCAGGGCGGTGCCATTTACTGCAACTGATAACTTTTTTTATACACCTATGGACTTGAGTGAGGGGAATTTTTTTTGCAGCCCGGGTGTAACTTTTTTTTTTGGGTACCAGTTTTTTAATGCCCCACGACTTTTTGGGTTTTTAATTTTTTTCCCCCAAATTTTAGGGGGAAAGGAATGACCAAAAAAAAAAGCAATTTTTTTAAAGTCTGGAGTTTTTCCCAAAGAGACCCAAATTTTCACCCCACCCGGAACTTTTTAGGTCCCCCAAAGCTGTAAGGGGTTGGACCCCCTTTTTTCTTCAGAACTGCCTCAATTCTTAGTGGGATAGATTCCACAAAGGGGTTGCAACGATGCTCAAAATTTGGGACCAAGGGGCCCCCAAAAATGCCAAGAAAATTTTTTCCCCCCCCATGACTCACCACCACCAGCCTTTTTAAAACCTTTTATAAAAGGGAGGATGGATCCCTTCTTCTTGTTTTGACCCAAATTCTGACCCCACCATTAGAATTTTCGCAGCAGAAATCGAGACTCCCTCAGAAACCCGGCAAAATTTTTTTTTTAATTTTTCTACTGTCCAATTTCGATGAGTTGGGCAAATTGGAGCCTCAGTTTCCCCGTTTTTAGCGAAAGGAGTGGGCCCCGGGGTGGTCTTCTGCTGCTGTGCCCATTTTTTTTGCCCCAAAGTTCGCCGTACTGTTTCGTTCAGAGTTTTCCTCTGCCTACCTTGGTTTTAACCCGGGGGGCTATTTGAGTCACTGTTGCCTTTCTATCACTCCCAAACCCGTCCCGCCCTTCTCCTTTGACCTCTGGCATCCAACAAGGAAAATTTTCCGGGCCCCCCAAAGGCCCTTTCCCCTCACTGGATGTTTTTTCTTTTTCGGACCCTTCTCTGTAAACCCTAAGGGTGGGTTTCCCCTGAAAAACCCAGGGGTTCCCGCAGTTTCTGAAATACTCAGACCAGCCCTTTTTGGCACCAACAACCATGCCCCGTTCCAAAAGGGACCAAATCACCTTTTTCCCCATACTGATGCTCGGTTTGAAATGAGGAATTGTCTTTCCCGTCACATGCCTAAATGCCTGAGTTTTCCGCCCTGTGTTGGAAAGATTAGAAATTTAAATTTAAAGGCATTGGCAGGTTTACCCTAATAAAGTGGCCCGGTGAGTTTAAAGGCCTCCACTTGGAATTTTAAAAAAACCCCCACAAAAACACCCCCCAAAAACATCAGCTTTTGCCCAACTGATAAAGACCCCCGTTGGGGGAAAAATGGAATATTTTTTGGGTGTTATTTGTGGAGGAATAAAGAAGATTTTTCAAGTTTCCAACCTACTGGTGCGTTCCCCTTTCATTAGGGTTTATTAGAGAAATTGTCACTTGTGAGAAACCCGGATATAAAATGACTGAAATTACTTGGTTTAAAACTGCAGAGGTCTGTGTACAGCTGATATTTCTACTATTGGGGATTTTGGTGGTAAAGTGGTCTTATTGTAATGGTTTACTTTCATAACAGTACAATACTTTATTCATCCTTTATGGGGGAAAATATGGGGTATGTGTTTTGGAAATTATTTGCCTTTGTTATTTTTGTTATTCAAAAGGTTTGATTTTATTTGGCATAACAACTTTAAAGCACAATGAATTTTTGGTGGAAAATTTTACTTTGAAAAAAATTTTTTTATTGGCGCTAAATGATTTTTCGTAACTAGGGTTATTATCACATTTTGGGGGGGACTGGGTATAAAAAATATATTTTCCCCTTATAAAAAACTAATTTAAAAAAAAAATTTTTTTTTTTCCTTTTCACCCCACTTTTTTTTTTAAAAAAGGGGGAAAACCCAAATTTTTTTCTTTCCCCCCGGGGTTTTAAAAATAGTTCCACGCCGCTTCTATTTAAGGCCCCCTGCAAATTTTGCGTCAGACCAAGTTTTAAAGCATCCCTTCGTTCCCATTTAAAAGGGGCAACCCACTCATTTCTCCCAAAGGCAAAACATATAATCTTTCAAAAAAATTTACTTTTCAATTTTCTGCACCACATGTTTGAAATCTGTTGTGGGGAAAATCTTCACTCTGGATTCCCAGTGTGAACTATAGCACAGACTGACCATTCGAGTGAATGGCAGTTGGGTAACACAAGGATTTTAACATGGAATCTGATGCAGAATTCAATTTGAATTCCTCTTTAAAATCCAGCGCGTGACCTTACCCTTAGCCAGAGCAGGAACGTTAGTTTCTCTGTATCCATCTGTCCCATAGACCAATTTCCCTGTTTGTAGGTGAGATAGGAATATCTAATTATATCTTTAATATCTGTATCCATTAGAAATTTCCCCCTTTTGCTGATTGTCTTATGGTTCTAGCAGCCCATATTTGGCAATAAATCTGGTACGTTGTTCCTCTGGCTGATCTGATTTTGGTATGGTTAAATGAATCCTATCACTGGAACTCTTTCCTGTTTGAGTTTTTATACATGTGGGCCATAGATCTTATTTTGCTCAAAATTAGATCATAGATGAACTGCTTCTGTTTCTATCCTTAAAAAGTAGATTGGAATCTCTCTTTAGTTGTTTTTCTTTTCTTTGCCAAACTGTTGTTTAAATTTCTGTGTAATTTCAACACGTTCTTTGAGTTTTTCTATTTCATAGCTTTACATTTGCCATTTGTTTTTCCAGCAGCAATTAATTTTAAGGCTTTGAACCTCAAACCAAATGGATATGTGTTCCCTGCATACATGGGGTTGTTCCTGAAAGCAGCCCCTTTAAAAGGGGGTTTGCTACTGAAAATGATGTGGGAACTTTCAAATTAAAATAAACATTTTCACCATTTATCATTATTAAGTAGTAAAATAGTAAATTAGTAGTAAAATAAATAAAAAAAGTTACAACTAATTGGTATAGTTGCATCCCTATAAGTCCAATCTATTAAAATATAACATCATCTATGCTGAAGAGTGAACACCATAGGGAAAAAAATTCTAAAGGGAAAAATTTAAATTTTTTTTGGGTATTTTGCCCCAAATGGGAAAAAACAAAAATTTTTTTGGGTTTTCAAAAAAAGGCCTGCAGGCAAATCTAAAAAAGTAAAAATAAAAAAAACAAATCGTAGCAATAACTCTAAATATTTTAATATCATAGGGAAAGACCCCAGAAAACAAATACATGTGGGTTTAAAACTGAAAAGTAAAATCCTCTTAAAAAAAAAAACCCCCATAAAAATGGGACAGCACGAGTTTTTTTAATTTTTTTTAAACCCCCCAAAAATAAATTTTTGATTATCAGGTACATTTTTATGGTACCCTCCTTTGGTACTATTAAACAGAAAAAATACACAAATCCCAAAAAAATTCCTCCTCTGGGGGGATTCCCTTTTAGCATTAAGGGGCAAGAATTTTATGAAGCTTGGGGTGTCTAAAAAATTTTTTTAAAAAGGGTTTTTTTTAGATTTTTTAAACCCCCCTCGCATTTTAAATTTTTTTTTTTGCTAAATTGGGGCAAATTAATTTATGGGGTTTCATTTAGGGTAAAAAAAAAAACCCCAATTTTGTTTTATTAACCATGGTGGGTGCTGCCCATTAGGGTTAATGCACACGAGTTTGCATCTGCATTATTACTAAATACATATGCATTTAAATAATTGTCCAAATTCTTTTTGTTTCAGATCCTATTCCAATAGCATCTACAAGAGGTAGGTTTTCATGCTCCAAATTTTTTTTAAGGGTTTTTTTTGAATAATTTAAATTGGGATTGGGAAGCGGGCCAAATACCAAAATCCCCCTCTGTTTTCCCCCTTGAAAAAGGGCTAAGGGCCCCTGAATCGCACAGGGCCAAAAACTGAAACCGTTTTAAAATGCTGTACCGCTGTCCCTTTAAAAAGGCCCGAGCACCAAACAGTTTCTTACTGTAGATTGTTTAAACCCCGCGGGTAGGGGCCTTTTCTCCCCCTTTTCCCCCTTTCCAATTGTCAATTTTAATTTAAATTAATTTATTTTACTCGTTTTTACTTTTGTTATGAAAGTAACCCCCCTTTGAATGTACACGCCCTTTTGGGAAACAATGGGCCTTTAAAATTAATAAAACTGAAAAATTTCTTTTTACCTTTTTCCCTTTTCCCCCTTTACCTGAACAGGGAACAAAAATTTCTGTAAAGATGTGACCAGGAAAAATGGGGAAGGGTCCAGATAAATTTCTAGATGTAATATAAAAAAGTTAAAAGTGACTAGGGTTTTAGGGGAGGGGCTTTTATTCCAAAAAATTTTTTTCGATTGCCAGATTGGGGTCGGGAAGAAAAATTTTTTCCCCAACATAGGACAATTGGGTTCTACCCCCATGGGGGTTTTTTTCCTTCCCTGGGTTTAACACTTAACACTTTTTGCAACAGTTTTTTGCAAAATTTGGGGTGAACCCGGATGGACGTATGTCTTTTTTCGGTCTGACAAACTATTTAACTATGTAACTATGTGATTTTCATTTGCTGTGTTTGAAATTATCCAGACTGTTGTGTGACTTAGCTTTCTGAGCACTGCCTGTCCATAACCATATAGGTGTTCTCTTGCTGACTGAAGTCTGCCTGTGGTGACTGCCAATTAGTATGATAAATTCTATGCCTTGCATAGCTACCAGTCAAATGGGAATAACTGCTAATGGATACTTCTTTTGGGACCCGTTAAATCCAGGCTCAGACTTTCCTACAGGGGAGCAGGGGAAACCCTTGCTGGGGCCTTAGACATAGTGGGTCCCTGGACAGGGAAGACCTAGTGCTGTGTTTCAGGGAGAAAGCAGAAAGAGGGGCAGAAAAACAAGCCCAAAAAGCCCCAAATTTATGTGCAGAGTTTTGGGGGGGTCCCAAAAAAAAAAACCACTCCACTGAGGAGTCAACTCGACTAGCAGGCCCCAGGAACCCCCAGTCTGATACTGGTTGAACCTATTACTAGATGAAAAACACAAAGAGCGACCTGTCCCATTGGGGCTGCACCATTTTTTTTGGTGTATTTTGCACCATAAAACTGTTGACACCGTATTCTCTATCTCAATGAACTGTCGTACACCAAAACTAGCCGCATTTGACACTTTTGAAAAGCGGTAAATAGGTGTCAAATATGCTAGCAAGAATGCTAGCGCAATTTTTGGGATCGCCTAAATTAGGGTTTTAAAATGCTATAAAGGAATACCACAAACCAGATTTATGCAGGTTTTTTATTCAGGCATTAACCTCATTTTAATGCGCCTTAAAACTGGCGTGGAAGCGCCTTTTTTCTGACATGTTGCACAAAATCCCTAAGGCTCTGTCCCACCTACCCATGTGAGTTGCTTTAGGTCAGTCAAGAGCAAGGTCCAGTATCACATTTACAATAAAGAAGTGTCATGGGCTGCAGATGAGCTTGTGTACTACATGGTTTTGTTAGGCTGTGCCTTTCCCGGGTTTCCTCACATCTTGTGCTGGCTAACCTAAAGAAGTGATGCATTTTTTCCCTTTCCCTAACATTACCTGGCCACTGGTGGATTTATAGGGCACCTCCCCTCAGTCCACTGACAGATTTGAGGTCCTTTTTGGTGTGTTTAAGGTAATAGTATGGTTATGTGCACGCTTTGGTACAACCTTAGGCTATCCCTGACCTGTCTACGATTGAACTCTGTCTTGACCCCCCCTCCAATAGCCTTTTGTAAGACGTTGGCTGACATGACCTTTAGCTTGTAACCCAATCATGTCTCTGCCTGACCCTTCTAGACTACGCCTGCACACCAGGTATTACCACGAGCCTAATAACCATGTATTGGGGTAGTGATATGAAAATTCCCTCCAGTAGAGTCCAAGCCCCTTTGCGGGGGCTTGAGGGTGTAGACCAGAGGGTTCCTCAGACTCCACTCCTCAACATGGCTTTACGCCAAACTTGCGAATGACACTGATGATCCACTACCTGTCCGAGACAAGACGATTCGACTACATGAAATTAGTAAGTTAATGGTCGATGACAGTCATTTTTTCTTTGTTCTCTATTTTAAAAGTACATTTCCACCATATAAAACAACAGAGACTCCAATACTGATCAGAATTCTACCTTTGTTTGAAATAAAAAGGTAGAACTATGTTGCACATTAGGTGTCATAATTTTCACATATCTATAGACTTAGGGCCATATGTATGAAAACTGTCTAGGTCTGAAACTCACTTTGTTGCCCATAGCAACCAATTAGTGTGCCCGTCTCATTTTTCCAGAGCACTATATGAAATGAAAGGGTTGCTCTGATTGGTTGCTATGGGCAATAAAGTGGGTTTTAGACCTAGACAGTTTTCATACATGTGGCTCTTAATTTTGGCAGTAGGTGGTGTCAATCCAGAGTACAGTGATATATTTTGGTACGTATTGCTATACAGGAAATTGAAACAATTGCAGTGTCAGTAGTTGCCCCTATGTAGTAGAATGCTAATAATAACCCTATACACATCTCTTTAATAAGGTGAGATAGAGTAACCAAGCTGAGTTGTCTCCTTTTAGATAGTAATCTTGTTTGACTAATATAAAATAGTTTTCTTCCTTGAAAACATAATGATCAAGCATGTTGAAATCCAATACACCAAAACAATTTTTTTCTGACTTCTGCAAAATAAACCTTAACCAAACTTCCAAATAGAATAGACTATTGACCGATCCCGACAAATTCTGCAGATTTGTCTAACATTGTGAAAGTGATAATAAAGCTAAACAGTAATCCATGATCAGGTTACCTTAGGTAAAATCTGACCCTATTTCTGAGTCCTTCAAGATGCTCAAAATTCTATAAACCATCATATCTATTTGCCTACACATATTCTTTTGGACAATGGAAAGATTTCCAACCTATTTACATCCATCCTTGTCAGAATTAGTATAATAAGTATAATTTCTGTACTCCCCTCATGGGGCCAGTCTATAGCAAAGTCAAATATTTACTTCACATTAACAGTGTTCTGTTCAATAAATAAGATTGGACTACTTACATTGAGCAAGTTCATGACTAATGGCCAAAAGATGTATCTTGTTCACGACTTTGAAACTATATTTTACCTCATAAAACAATGGATGCTCAGATATTGCTCAGACTTCTACCTGGTATTGTCATAAAGGAAGAAAGGTGAAACTGAATTGCACAATTCATATTTGTTTTTTAAAGTATACCTATAGATTCCTTTCTTTCCATAAGTGTTATCATGTCAGTGAGGCTTACTATGACAAATGTAGCAAGCTCCATCTTTGTGCCTCTACAAGTTTTGCATAACATGCCACTGATTGACGTGCTACGCAAATGGTGTAAAAGCCGCAAACAAGTGTTTGACACCTGAAACCTCATTATCTTAGTTTATTATTATTGGTATTTTAACCTGTTAACTATTCGCTACTGTCTTTAGATGGTAAGCAGTGCAAATCTTGTCCGTAAAGGGTTTTCTAGCTGCAAAGATCATATCTCTAATGATGGGGCCAGTAAAAATAAGCACTTTTGCAATGGATTTGCATTACCTAAATCACTTAGTATAGCAGATATGAGCTAATCTGTGCATCTATAGCTATTTCTGCAGCAGGTGGATAGGACATGCCCCCTTTTCTGTGATTGGCTGACTGATATTTCATTCAGCCTGTTCGGACACGCCCCCTGTGCTGTGATTGGCTGCCTGCACTCTCTGCTTATTCCCCTCTGAGCTGTTGAAATTGAAAGTGAAATGAGCTGCCTGTGATGACTGTGTAAAATAAAGGCTGTCTCAGCTCCTCTCTATGTCCCTTCTCCCAGTGATGGCTGTATGTAAAGGATCTGGGCAACTACTGAGTCTCTAGCTGCTATATTCACTCTCTCCTCATATAACACTGCCTTATACCCTTTGCTCCCCCCATATAACAGCCTTATACAGTTTGCATTACCTCCTGCCTGATAACAGAGAGGGTGCAGCGTGCCTCTCACACATTTGTTTCATAAGATCAGGTTTTGTGTATAACTGCTTATGCCAATGCACATTTTCTGCTTACAAGGAGCTTGTACAGCCTGGAGCTGAGAGCTCTGCAGACATGAGAACATTGCAGGAGGTCTGCAGAACTGTTTCATCCTCTTCCTTTCACTGCTCACACAGAATGATGATGTCACAACTCTTCAGTGAGGGGAGACACGCCTACTAAGAGAAAAGACTTGCCCCTGGATTTGAAGCTGTAACAGATAGAAACAGCTCAAGTCTGCGAAAGCTTCTAACGATAAAGCCTCTTTAACCTCCTGGGGTCTAACAAGAGCAGATCTAGTGCCTGGTTTAAAGAGACAGCCAAGACGATGAGGAGAAGCAGTTTATATCATCTCTTTTCCATCCAACAGAGCACTTGATGAGTGCTGTGTAGTGAGTAGAGACAGTAGAGATGTCAGAAGTTATTGCATGACTGCTTATTCAGTCAACAACTACTCCTAACAGCCTAACGTATGCACATCACTTCAATGAAATTCAGTAACCTCACTGAGCTGCTTCAAAGACATTTCTCTTGACAGCTAGTACCCTGCTCACGTAGGTGTCCTCTTTTTTAGAAAGGAATCTGCTGTTGTTAACTTATACCTTATTAAGATCAGATAATTTGCATGCATGAAAATACAGTGATCACGCATGTTGAAAATCAACATGCCTAAACAATTTTTTCCATGACATTTGCAGAACAAACATCAACCAAATACCTAATATGCAACTGTGTGTTGGCAGAGCGCGCCCAAATCTGCTGGTTTGGCTTATATTGTGACAGTCATTTATAAGACTGAACACTTAACTTATAGTCAGGCTTCCTTTTGTTAATTTATGAATTTGTTCTCTATCCAGTGTCCTTCAAGGTCCTTCGAGGCCTTAAAACTTCTTAAAATAGTGATACCTACAGTATTTACCTTCAAATTCACTTTTAGATAACAGAAAGATTTTCAGCCAACTTATGTCTATATTTCTTAGAATCCGTATATAAGCATAGTTTCTATATTTTCCTGTGTATTCAAACAAGCAGAAATTCTCTCTCTCTCTCTATATTTATACATATGTATTTACAGTAGTCTAAAATTTGATGTGAATTATAACCACTAGAGGTCATAGTTAGTGTTGAGCGATTACGTTGGCTATATACATCGATCGATAGTAGATAGTCGGCCACCATCGATAAGGTTTTCGATAGTCGATCATCTCCGATGACCATTAAAGTCTATGGGAAAAGCAACAACACCTTCATTCTTACACCCAAAACAGGCTGGAGAAGCTGGAATTAACAGCCACAACAGTCAAATGGATACGGCTACATCTTAGGCAAAAACACTTAGGCTATAAAAAGCCACAGAAAAAAAGTCACACACCATTCATTATCCTGTCTTGTACCCCAGCAAGACCCTCAAACCTGCACCACCCACAAATGAAAAACTGCCAGAAGGCAGGATGAAAATGAACCATCATTTTACTTGAACGGGACATTGAATATCCCTGTCCTGGAACGCAGAAATGAGCCCCAAACTTGCATGACCCAGATTAAAAAGTGCCGGAAAAAGGAGTCTTTCAACCACCATTTTAGTTGAATGGACATTTGACTATACCTGTCCTGGGCCCACGCATGAGCCCCAAACCTGCATAACCCCCAGATTTAAAAGTGCCGGAAAAAGGAGTCTTTAAACCCCATTTTAGTTTCACTGGACATTGACTATACCTGTCCTGGCCACAGCATGAGCCCCAAACCTGAATGAACCCCACATTTAAAAATTTGCCGGAGAAAGGAGTCTTTCAACCACCATTTTGTTTCACTGGACATAGACTATATCTGTCAGGACCGCAGTATGACCCAGGGCCGGAGTTACAGTGGGTGCGGTGAGAGCCCAGGGCTGGCGTCGTCATCTTTTAAACACGCAGGTTTAAAATGCCCTGATGACGCAGCAACGAAAACTGTCGTGCTGAAGCAGAGTGCGGAAGCGGAAGTGTGAGAACTCCAGCCTTCCTCAGGTACACAGTCAATCCCTGGGTAGCGCTTGCCCCTCCGTATGAGTGTGGACCAATTGAGCTTCACTTGGAAATACTGGTGGTTAAGCTTCCTGTTACACCAGGTGCCCTTTATCTTGGCATTCTTTTTCTCATTTTACTCAACGTGCTGGAGGAAATGGTCTCTGTACTTTGTTCATCTGTCCGTGCTCCATATCCTTGTCCTCTGAATAACCTACATTCTGGTCAAGTTTTTCTGTACCTCCTTGTACAATTTCAGAGGAATTTTTTAACAGCTATTTTGTACATGCAAGTTTTTTAGTACTTTAATTCTAGAAAACCACATTTTTAAAATCGGATGGAATCCACATGTCTTTGTTTCTCTTTTTTAATTGTATTAAATGGGTTGTGCTCAATAAAAGGGATTGATAGTATGTTAAAGATATTGCAAAAAAAGTCATTTTGCATATGTGTCCATTACCGTGTCCTACCTATTCCTGTTTTGCCAGCACCATCACCCTTGAGCATTCTTGACCATGGTGAAGAAAATGTCTGTTAGAAACAACATTTTTTAGAATAGGACCTGTAGTATAGCTGCATGTCACAGATAAATGCCCCCAAACATTCAAAACATGACCCATGAGCCACTTTTGACAATTGTGAAGAACAAATGTCTATTAGAAACAACATTTTTTAAAATAGGACCTTAGTATTGCTGCATTTCAAAAGCAGCATGACCCAAAAAATTATAAAAATGACTTCTCAGCCACTGTTAAAAATTGTGAGGGAGAATGCCACTTAGAAGCCACAATTATGTTACAAAGGACCATGATTATAGCTTTATCTCACGCAACATGACCCAAAAAATTATAAATGACTTCTCAGCCACTGTTAAAAATTGTGAGGCAACATGACCCCAAAAACCATTGACAATGTGAAAATTCTAAAGAGGGAAAGTAAATGGAAAATGGTTTTTGTCATGAACTTGGTGTCTTTTAGTCTCCTCACAGCAAAACCAGCAAAATGAATGTTGGGAATTAGAATAAACATTGCAGTAAGAAATGATCATTTTAAAAATAAGTTTTTAAAGAGGACCATTTCTGTTTGGAGAGGAATGTGAAGTAGACCAGCAACTAATCGGTGACCTCGGCAATTGGGGCCACAACATCATCAGAGATCCATGCCTGATTCATCTTGATGAAAGTCAAACGATCCACATTATCTGTGGAAAGCCGGATGCGTTTGTCTGTAATGACTCCTCCGGCTGTGCTGAAGGTCCGCTCAGATATGCGCTGGCTGCGGGGCGGGACAACACCTCTATGGCGTAGCGACCCAAAGCGCGGGCATTCGTCCATTTTGGATACCAAAGTCTATTGGGCCCCGGAACACATACAAAAAAACATCGGTGTTGAGACGCAGATAGTCGTGCACCATGATCTTAAGCTGGTCTCTGGGTGTGGTATATGTGGCCTGCATTGCATGTATTGGTGAGGTGGTAAATAAAGATTGCCAGAGGTCCCCCATTAGGCTTCTGCCACCTTGCCTGCTGCTGCTGCTGCTGCTGCCGCTACAGCTACCTGGCACTCTACTGCTGTCACATCACTGGCGTTGTTCCACTGTGACATTTGAAGAACGTGAAGCAGACGCAACAGATGTCTCCAGTTGATCAATCAGCAAGGTCTCCATTTCCTGCATTTTACTCTCTATTTGGGTTGGTGGAAGGAAAGTGCTGAGTTTTGTTTGTACCGGGATCCAGGAGGGTGGCCACCAGTAACTGTTGTTCATTTTGATGGCCTTAATGCGAGGATCATGTTGGAGGAAATGGAGCATCCAAGCACTCATGTGAGAGATGGAGCTTTGAGTTCCCAAGCCTCTGGGTTGAGGGGCACTAGCAAACTCATCTTCCTCATCTGCCTCAAATTCACGCCAACCCTTTCCAAGGCAGGGACGTCGGTGTCTAGGAATACCTCCTCTCCCTCCTCCTCCGCTTCCTCCGGCACAGCTTCAACACAGCCCTGACTTGCCTCAGATGATGCACCCTGAGGCTGAGGTGCCGCCTTGCACTAGCTCTGGACCCTGAACCACTGCCTAATGAAGACCGATAAAATGAGAAAGTCGGGCCTTGTGGATTTGACGGAGAGAAAGGCTCAGGGGTCCGCATCTGTGTCCGTCTCCTCCCCCGTCGCTGGCGGGCCCTGATTTTTCAGAGTTTTCCAACGATCGTTCCAGAACTAAGATCACCACAATGCTCATGCTAAACAAGGGCATCGTCCGCACTGACCATTTTGGTGGCTTCTTCAAAACTGGCTAGGATGGTGCAGAGCTCTTTCACCTGCCTCCACTCTCGGTGGGCTAAAACACCCCGAGGTCCGCACCGCTGCTTGTCAGACCATGTTTTCCACTTCGTACGGGTTTAATGGCATTGCGCTGCTCCCACAATCGTGGAGCATGTGGAGGGTGGAATTCCGGTGTTGCCACGTAAACAAGGGAAACGGTTGACGGGGAGGCCGAGCTGACGCTGCAACACAGCCAAGCAGGACGAAAGCAGGGTGCGAACGCGGAAGTGCGAACTCAGACCTCGAGCCTTCTTCAGCAGGCAGTCCAGACCCGGGTAGCTCTTAGAAATTTCTGGACGACAAGGTTCATGACATGTGGCAGGCAAAGGATGTGCTCCAGCCTACCGATCTTAAGGGCGGCCAGCAGATTTTGCCGTTATCGCACACCACCTTGCCTGGCACAAGGTTCTTGTCACCCCAGCCAAACGCTCGGTTTTCGTTGCGGAGAGCCGTCCACAGCTCCCGACCTGTGTGTGGACGGTCCCCCAAGACAGATTAAATTTTAAAAAAGGCCTGGTGTCTCTGGGCACGTGATGCCACCCGAGGACCTTGGGGGAAAGAGGGCCCTGACCATCCCCGCGGTTTTGAAGAGCGTGCGCCGAGCCTGAGAGCCAAACCCTCACCCCCAGAGACAAACCACCCAGCTCACCCAGTGAGCTGTCACAGAGATATAGCGGCCTTGGCCATGCTTACTAGTCATGTGTCGGTGGTCAGATGGACTTTTTCCGGACACAGATGCAGACAACGCGCTTGAAATTTTAGATGACACGTGGCTGGCCAGGGGGAGGGGGCGGCTTTTCTGGCAAAGAAATGCCTGCTCGGCATCTGGTATTGGGGGCAGGCAAGGGCCATGAAAATGGCGGAACCATCTGTGTCCACCAGACGAAAAGGCAACATTTCCAAGGCCAAAAGCCTGGCAATGCCGACATTCAGGCTTTGGCTTTGGGATGGTTTGGGTTTTTAAAGTGTTTTTTTCTGCTCCCAAACCTGGAAGACGGGAAGGGGTGGCTGCTAGAAAATGGCAGCTGTACGGCGTGCAGGTCGTCAAAACTGGCGGGAAAGGGGAAGGGGTAGGATTTGGGGCTCTGGTGGTGCTGGTGGTACTCGGGCGACGGTGGAGGCTGAAGCGGAGGCTGATCCCTGATTCATGACTCTGAGAGACATGGGCAGCTGAGGGGGAAAGCTTGGGTGGTGGCGGAGGAGGCGGAGACAGAGGGTGTGACAGTGGTTGGAGGCCCGGGGTCCGTTGGCTTTTTTGGCCAAGTGTTCCCTCTATTTCAACTCATGCATTCGCTTTCATGTAAAATAGACATGTTGGTGGTGGTTAACCACTTAAGGTTCTTGCCTCTATTATGCGTTTATGGCAAAGGCGGCATATGACATCGCTGGGTGAATCAGAGGCTTGCTCAAAGAAGGCCCAGGGTTGAGAGGTCCGGACCTTTTGACGGCGATAAGCGAGGAGCGGGGGTTTGCGCTGACCGTGGCTGGCGGAATCATATCAGCGGACTTCTGCGACCGCCCTCTCCCTTTTTGTGGCGGGACCCGTATTGACACTACCCCATCGTCTTCCTCTCGTCCACTGATGAAGCGCTCGCAAACAAATTCTGCGGAAAAAGGGCCAGGATGGATCCGCAATGTCGTCATCATCATCATCAACACAGGTGACTTTGGGCGTCCTGACTTTCTGCATCCGAAGCTTTCGGGCTACAAGCAGGGGCACTGCAAGGCGTTGCCGACCGCCCGGGGTTTTTGCCGATTGACCGGCTTCCTTCACCCCCTCTGATGGCATCAGTAACTGGGCGTCAGGCAGACTAAATCATCCCCTTTTATCTTTTAAAATGCCTTCTGACCCCAACCGCATTTTGTCATCCAAGAGGTCTTCAGACAATGGATTATCCACAGTGGTGGGTACACGAGTTGACATTTGGGCTGCTTCATGTTGGACGGATGATGATGATGATGATGACGAAAATTTGTGGCCGTGACTGCGAGGACGAGGAGGTAAGACTGCTAGATGCAGGGGTTTCATTAACCACTGAAGGACAGATTGGCGACGATGTTCGTACTTAGATTCACAGGGCCCCTGACCAGCGATGACAGGTGACGGTCCTGCAACTGACGATCCGCTGGCATGGTGTTGTCGCCAGCACTGGAAGGAGACACTTCTCTCGTAACCTCTACCTCCATGTGCTACCCCCTCTTTGCTCGCTTACCACCTGCATTTCGCTCCATGTTCAGAAATATAAAAATTTGAGAAGGTATGGAAAGTTTTGGAAAGTCTCTTATTAAAAGACAGCAAATCACAGCTATTCTCAAATCCCTCTAATCAGAACAAAATTGCTGGATTCAAATTTAACTGCAAGGTGTCTATCAACAAATCTGGACTGGGCAAAGGTGCAAAAAACACGTATCTGTTATGTTTTCAAAATAATAACAGGAATTTTTTCACCTTCAATTCACCTGTGTGACTATAGAATTGCTGTTTTAAGATTTACGTGAATGCTGCGTCAATGAACAAAGCTGGGTGCGCAGAAGTCAAAAAACACGTATCTGTTATGTTTTCGTATAATACACAGTATTTTTTGCACCTTTCAATTCACCTGTGGTGACTATAGAATTGCTGTTGAAGTTTTACGTGAATGCTGTGTCAATGAACAAAGCTGGGTGCGCAGAAGTCAAAAAACACGTAAACTGTTTTGTTTTGTATAATACACAGTATTTTTTGCACCTTTCAATTCACCTGTGGTGACTATAGAATTGCTGTTTTAAGATTTACGTGAATGCTGCGTCATAAACAAAGCTGGGGGCGCAAAAGAAAAAAAACGTATCTGTTATGTTTTCGTATAATACACGATATTTTTGCACCTTTCAATTCACTGTGGTGACTATAGAATTGCTGTTTTAAAAATTTACATCAATGCTGCGTCAATGAACAAAGTGGGTGCGCAAAAGTCAAAAAACACGTATGTTATGTTTTTGTATGATACATGGTATTTTTGGCAACAAACAAACCCGTGCTGACCCACAAGATTGCTGGATTGTAATTTTAACTGCAAGGTGGATATATCAACACAGGTGGAATGGGTAAAATTGAAAATGAACACCTATCTGAAATGTGTACTGATAATAAAAGTGGGTTTTGCACCTAACAAAGAACCTGCAGTTACTAGAAATGATGTGTATCCAATATAAGTTCAGGGTGCCCAATATCCAGGGAAATATTTCAATAGCAAACTGTTAATAATAAAGATATTGCAGGGCAATGTCTACACTAAGTCTTGGTGAACTTTATCCAGCGTTCTTTATAGATATAGCTTGTCTGTGTTCGCCCGCAGGGCCCCCCCCCCTCGCTCCCCCCGTGACTTTACAGCGGTAGATGCTGCTTTAAAATTCTCTAGCTAACTACATAAAATCTTCAAATCCTTTAATCTAACTAAATTGGAAGGATCACGCTAATAGTAGAGGTTTCTCTGTGCAGAAATAGACTAATTTCGCTGAGCTGTTCGGCCACAGGCAGAGTGGCACGTCCCTATTCTATGAGACGCTGAGAGACCCCCTAAGGCTGAAAAAGGAAGGGCTGGGTTTTATGTAAAAACGATGGTCACGTGATTTTTCCAGCCAATCGCAACCATACAATCCCAGACATGACTTCGCCCCCACATCGCACCCTGCTCTATGCAGTAATCTCACTTGCTGGCCGCCAACATGACAGGAAGCGCCGAAAAAGGCACGATCTGAATAGATGAGCCACAGATTTTTAACCTTAATTATCGCATGATTCTGAAAATTTCGATCACCATAAAACCTTGCCGATTCAACTTTGTCGATAAAAAATCAATCAACTAGTCATAGTATACTTCATAGAATACTATGAAGAAACTCTTCGACTGCTCTCAATCAGTGCGCACAATAGTATGTTTTAAGCATACAGAGGACAACCTTATTTCATGACCCTTGCCTGCAAGCTGGATCACACTGTTAACTTTACATATAAAAAGTGTGACTTATAGGTGGCTACACATGTTGAGAGGAAAACTTAATGAAAGTAAAAATTTCTATATACCCATATACACAGTGGAGTCACATTATTATGACCAGTTAAAATCCAGACTGCACAGACAGTGTGAGAGTAACTCAATAAGGTCCTGGGAGGTTGTCACAGGTATCTGGAGCCATGTTGACTGCAGAACATCCCACAACTGCTTGAAGGTGTGTGGGGGACGATCCATAGAGTGAACATGATGATGGTGGAGGTCCCACAGATGTTGAATTGGAATCAAGTCTGGGGAGTTAGCGGGCTAGGGTAGTACTTGGAAGTCTTACTCATGCTCTTCCCACCAGGTCAAATGTTTCTAGCTTTGTGACATGTCGCATTTTCTTGATGAAAGATTCGATCTGCCTAACGGAAGACAATCAGCATGTATGGAAGTACATAATCTGCAAGGATGGATCCATACCCAAATCAGTTGAGAGTGTCTTCCACATGGATGAGTGGGCTCAGAGAATGCCACAAAGCATTCTGTGCTACCATTGGCTTGTGTTCTAGGAGAGCAGGCCCAGCAGCATGGTAGTTAGGGGTACCATTACACATATGCTTTCACTGCCTTTGATGTGTGACGGACCTCCTCATTTAATCTTGCATGTTCAGCTGTAGTTAGGACAACCTAGTACTTCCATGTATACTTGACTATGTGACATAAATCCAGATGGACCCACTGGTTAATATCCCTCTCTTTTGGTGCAGGAGCTTAGCTAAAGGTTCATGGGCCCCAGATGCAAGACTTCAGCTTGGGCCCCTCTACCTCCAGACAATGGCTGTGGACCACTATTTTTCAATAAGAGGTTCCATACATGGCATGACGGATGTCTGCAGTGCAGCGCACTGTGGGAAATTATTTTTATTTAAAGGGATTGTCTAATAGAACAAAATTCATTTGAAATTAAAACAGAAAAAAAAAAGTTATATATCTAAATCGCTTGTTTCCTCTTGTCCCCTCCAGCCCTCCCCCACCAAAAAAATAAATTCTTGCGTGAACAGGAGAAAAAATGCAATTGTGCCGTTGGTTTTTGGGTTTAGTTTTACAATAAACAGTTCAATTCTGCAAGTCAGTAAGTATACAAAGGCCACATTATCAGTACATGTCACCACTATATAGTGACTAATACCACCTTAATATTACTGCCTAAACCAGTATACCAAGACTAAATAATACCCCACATATAACTACCATATAGTGGCCAATACCACCATACTGTTACTGACCAAATCAACATATCAAGACCAATAACAACAATATACGAGAACCAAATAATTCCACCACATCATGATCACATATCACTTCCACCATAAAGAGTCTGAATAAAACCATCATACTGTTACTCAATATAAACCATTACACTAAGACCACTATTACCACAATACAGTGACCATATAGTAGTATGTACCAGTTTTACACAGACACTCTGCAGACATATGTGATTATAATACAGTTACATGCAGGGAATCACATGTGATGTCTTCTCTGATGAAAGTCATTCTCTCTCCCTTTTCTTTCTCTAACTGGTCCAGACCATCACGACAGCTTCTCCTGGCTACAAATCATCCCTGCTGAATTTATAAAACAAACATGTTGGACTCCTTACTTTTTCCAGCACTTCCCTACCAATTCCCACCTCTATAGAGACTCTCAATCCATAGCACCCCAAATAGTAATTATGCTCCCTTTGGTGCCCCACACAGTAATTGCACCACATACAATGAAAGTGCCCCCAGATGATTATAGGGCCCCCATTATGTGCCATCAGTAGGTAGGAACACACCTCATATAAAATACAGACCATATAGAATACAGACCCCCAAAACTAGGCAGATAGGTAGATGCTCCATTTAGGTAGGGTAGACCCTAAAAATTAGTCACATACATAAGCACATTCTTCCTATTAAGTAGGTAAAGTCCCCCTTCAGTATAGGGTTCCTCTCAGTAAGTAGGTATATAGGGCTCCCCAGCAGGCAGATACATAGGGTCCCCCAGTAAATAGGTTAGTATATAGGATTCCCCAATAGGTAGATAGGTATATAAAGCTCCCGCAATAAGTAGGTACATAGGCTCCCAGTAGGCAAGAACATAAGGTCCTCCATGCAAGTATATAAGGTCCTCCTCTGGCAAGGCCTAATAGCTAATCGCCGCTAACACCCGTCAGTAACAGCGCCGGCGGGTGGCTCCTCCCGCTGGCGCTGTTTAACCCATCAGACACCGCGGCGTCTGAATGAACGCCGATCAGTGCCGCGCACCGATCGTTACGGTTATCGGCATCAGCGCAGCTACGCTGCGCCGATCCGACGACCGGACACGGTGGTGGGGAGCCCTGTGAAGGCTCCCGTCACTTACACTGGCCGGTTTGCCCCACTTCCGTCCACAGACAGGAAGTGGGGAAACCGCCATCTTTGTACACCCTAATGCATTGCCTATGCAAGGCATTAGGTTGTATTAACAATCGTGCCCCCTAGTGGTCAAGCACCATAGGGGGAATAAATGTTACAGTTAAAAAAAATAAATAAAGTTTTAAAGTACAAAAAAAAAAGTATTAAAAGTTCAAATCACCCCCCTTTCCCCATTTTTACAAATAAAATCATTAAAATAATAAAAAAGTTGCACATATTTGGTATCGCCGCGTCTGAAAAAGTCCGATCTATAAAAATATAACATCATTTATCCCGTACGCTGAACACCGTAGAAGAAAAAAAATTCAAAACGCCAAAATTGCGTTTTTTGGTCATTTTACGTCACTCAAAAAATGGAATAAAAATGATCAAAAAAGTCGCATGCATTCCAAACTGCTAGCAATAAAAGTACACTTCAGCCCGCAAAAAATGCCCCCTCACTGACTTCCGTAGGTGTTAGTACAAAAAAGTTATTGGTCGCACAAAATGGCGCCGTGGCGCAAATTTCAAAAATAGAAAATGTTTGGAATTTTTTTACGGTACCAAAACATAACGGAAACCCTACATGTTTTGTATTGCTGGATGCGTATAAACCTGTAGAATACAGATAATACATTATATTTACCAAAGATTGAACGCCGTAAAAGCAAAACCCCCGCAAACATGGCGAAAATACTTTTTTTTTCATAATTTGTCCCACTTGGAATTTTTTTGCGGTTTCCCAGTATATTCTATAGTATAGTGAATAACACCATTAGAAAGTACATCTTGTCCCGCAAAATAAAAGCCCTCATGTGTCTATGTAGGTGGAAAAATAAAAAAGTTATGGCTTTCAGAAGGCGAGGAGGAAAAAATGAACGTGTCACCAAAAAAAAAAATGCCGGGTCCTTAAGAGGTTAAAAGTGGAGATTCGTGGATAATATAATATAATTAATTATATTATAATTAATATAATATAATATTTATAATATAATATAATTTCCTGCTTTAATTAAAGCAGATTGGGACCACCCATCTTTCACCAATGGTGCATGTAAGCAATACCACTGTTGACAGTCAACATGTAAGGACAGTGGCAGGGGCATCATAGATGCAGGTATACAGTGTGATGGTACTGTGGGCCAACTAGCGGTGTGCTGGGACTACTAGTACATCCAACAGGGAAGAACCACAAAGACAGCATAGAAGAAACACAGAACAGCTTAGGGTCTTGGTAGGCTTTACTCATAGTGCACAACTTAGGACATTCAGTTACAAATACATTAGCTTCATTCTCAGACAGATCATTCTTTGCGGGGGGGGGGGGTAGCTTTCTGTCTCTCTGGGCATGTTTGCATATGCAATTCTGTCACATTTGCAGCATTTGTGGTAGTCAAGAAGGGTTGATCTTCCAGGTCCAGTACAGGTAAGGTCTACCAGATAGGGGAACTTACTGAACTTAGTGACTGGCTATACAGGCTAGCAACCTTAGTACCCCTTTGATAGTCTTTTTTGCTCTATCTTCTTTCTTTACTCCTGTCTGTCTTTCTCCTGTGTTGCTTTCTCTTCACTCTTTTGAGGACATTCCCCTTTAGGCCTTTGCCTGCTTCTGCTGCACTGCTGGCTGATGACCCATTTATGCTGCAGGAACTCCAACAACTTTCAAATTCTAACCACGGTAACTGTAATAACAACTAACTAGTTGGCAGGTTATTATGTTGCTGCAGCCACTCCCATTAAAAGTATTAGCCAAAACAACTGTGTGTTTGTAGAGTGTGTGACCACTATACAAGTGGTCTATATGTATAGCATTTATGTAAATAGTCGACTTACACTATTATGACCACTTTCTACTTTCGACATTGACAATGCATCGCTCTTGAAGGAAGTCATGTGTTATCAGTTGGCTTGGTGGGAATATAAGGTGTACTATAGGCTTTCTGCACACA